>PYUH01000120.1:6621003-6641787 GCA_016808085.1 Suaeda aralocaspica | reverse complement strand
CAAAATTGTTGATTGTACTATTGATTGCATATATAGTATATATATATATATATATATATATATATATGCAATTCAATAGTACAATCAACAATTTATGCTATAACTTGTACAAATAAATGACTTTGCTCTTGATTATTTCTCGCAACATCGGCCCTGTGTTATGTGGATAAAATTGTAAACAATTCATTATATTCCTCAAAGTCCAATTAAAGAAAGTAAATTTCCCAAGATATCTTTGAATTTGTAAGACAAACTATAAAAGTAATAGTCTAAAATCTTCCGTATAAAAAAAGTGAAGAACTAACATTAATCTATAACGAAATCTATATTGTCAGTTTGTCACAAATATATCATCCATAATGAAAATGTCAGAAAAATCATACTGAACGCTAACATAATAACCGATATTAACCTTTAAGTTAATCATTGAAGGTATGTCGCTATATGCTATAAAATCAACTAATTAACAGACACATACACCTTGTTTAGATCATGCAATATTCGACCACCATGGTAAAAAAAAGTCAAACTAATCATAGTCATTAATTATTGATCATGCCGCATTGCCAAACCTATAATCCTTAACCAAACCAATTAAATAGCAATAATACACCTTATATATTATACTTCTTTTGATTTATACTTGATCAAATACCAATCAAATTCGTGTATATGCTTCCTTATATACACACATTTTAAGAGATTTGAAGATGTAACCGAGTATATTCGCTAAACGATTTAAACATATAAGCAAGATGTTAGGGAGATTATAAGTTAGGGGTACATAACAATTGCAGTATTCATATTCCTATCAGACAACTTTGAATTTGTAAGATTAACTATAACAATAATAGCCTAGAATCTAGGGTACTATTTACAAACATACCATAAATCTTAGTGAAAATGAAATGCTAAAGAATAGAAGAATAGATGAATAGAATAATATAATGCTAGGATAATAACAACATTTATGTAAACTTCCTTATTTAGGATATCAGGGTATGAGCTATAATAATCAACCAAGTACTAAAACGTACACGTAGTTCAGATCACGAAATTGACTTATTGACCACCATAGTCAAATAAAGTCAAACTTATTGTAGTAGTTGATCATGCCACATTGCCAAACCTAATTATATCCTTACTTAAATCACGTAAATAGTAATAATACTTTTATGTTCGTTATATTTAGTTGCAATAAATTTTTGGGCACCAATTATCACGAAAAGCTTTGACTGCTAGTGTAAACAAGTAAACTATTCAACATGATTTTTGTTGGTGCAAACTATTCAACATGGTTTGATTTTGAACACGAGCAAGAGGATATGAGATTATAGGTCATGGATGTTAAAATTATCTTTATTAATTTGGTCATTTAAGGAAGTATTATACTAATTCTTCATTAATAAAATTCTTATACAAAAAATTTATCTTTTAAGGCTCTGTTTATTTTGAAGGAAAACATTTTCCTAAAAAATGGTTTTGAATTATTTCCCAATTTTCTTTTGTTAGTTTTGGTAAGGAAGGAACAAAACTTCTTTTACAATTGTGTTTTCCATTGATTTTTTTTATAGAAAATTATTTTCCACAAAAAATTGTTTTCCTTCAAAACAACGGAGCTTAAAAAATGAATCAATGACACTGCATAAATGATGAGCTAAGGTTAATGGCAAAACTGATAAAAGAAACAAAAATATTAAGAAATAAAAAAATCAAAGCTTTTTTACATGCAAACAAAAAAAAATGTAATAATTTAAATTTTGTACTTTGTTTTGTGTGTATGTATCGTGTCTTGGCATGAAATTATTTAGTACGGGACATAATAAATAGGACACTGTACTACATACATAGATATCATAGTTGATAACTATAACACCACTGTGAATTATTTAGTATGGGACACGATAAATAGGACACTGTGAATTACTAAGGAAGCAGAATTGAGGTTGCTAGTTTGCTACTTCCATATTGATGTGTTCTGATTCACTTATATGACCTGAACGTTTTTGAAATATTACTGCTTGTGATTCAAATGGCACCCGTATTTGCTTAATAATGTGCGGATTTTATATTTTGATATCAGGTAGGAGATTCTACTGCAGAATTAGAAGTCATCATGCTTGCTACTTTCTGTTTACTAGAGCCTAGAGGTGGAACGCCTCTACTATTGTGTATTCTATAAGATGCTGGTTGAGATGCTCTGTAGGAGTCTGAGGATCATCCTTAGACAAGCTGCACAATCGTACACAACTTAGGCGGATGCTTGAATAGATTTAAGTAGACTTCAATTAAGCAATACAGTATTGAGTATTCGAGTGGTGTTAAGATTCTTTTTTCGGTGTCATTGTTGGATTTATCATTCAAGGTGCTATTTTGTCTGTCTTTTATGTATTTTTATTCCAGAACTCAAAGAAACATTTACAGTTTCATCTAAATATTCAACTGATTATGTTACCTGCTATTATGAATTTGTGGTTGGCAATAAGCTAACAGCATAGAATATTCATTATGTAGAAAATTTGTTTAAGTGGTGAAATTAAGTCTTCAATCAAGCTTTATATCATGAATTCATCATGAACCATCTCTACTAATCCGGATTTTGTAATCATAGCCAACTCCACTCAGGGAAAATTGATGATTATAGTAATTCAACTATTACGATTATGAAAATAATATATACAATCCTTAGAGCTGCATATAAGAAGCTAAAAATGAAAAGAAAAAAAAATTATAATCGTATTACTTGAGTATTATCACACTGATTTGCACACATTTTTGGATTGAATATTCAACTTAATTCCATTTTGGATTTAATATTGAATGCTAATATTTAATGCAATTATAGAATTTGAAATATTCGATCATTTTTAAAGTGTCACTAGGGCGCGACATAATTGTGAGGGATGACGACTATCTTATATAATGCAATTAAACATATCCATATGCTCCCGTGCTTGTGGGACGAGTGAGTAATGGAGTAATATACAAATTATAGTTCTACTTCCAGTTTACACTCATAAATTCAAAGGTTTAATTCCTCATGTAGCATTGATAAAAAAATTGTACCACCCCATACAACCCTATTTGAGAATTTTGCAATTTTATTAATTGGAACCCCTCTAGCCCTAAATAATTTCATTATCTTTGATTTTCTAATTATGCATTGTTTCTTTTTTTACAAATACAAAAGACATTGGTTGGTATTTTACCTCATTTGTTCTATAGATATCTTGGAATGTTTGCTTCAGCTACTTTATGTTCGTCGTTGCTGTTAAAACATGATCATTAGTTTCACACTCTTACCTATTAACAATAAATAGGAAATACCTACTTATACACTTATGTTCTTTCTTTTGGTCACTTCATTTCGATCACTATAGCAATTAGGCTCAGAATGTATGCATTTCAAACTTTTCACAATAGACAAAACAAATGTTCAAACTATAGTAGTGTCAAATGGTTTCAAATATCATAAGAGAATGAGATGTAACGAGAATTTATATGCATTTTTTTGAGAGAGAATTACAAAAAAAATCATGATTGAAATTTAGGCGACGATTTCCACATTTCATTACATTACATACTTTTCCATTCCATTGTCTTGTTCGCCATTTGAATCAAGTAAGTTTTAAAAATCTAATACCAGTGAAAAAGGGAAATTCCTGGTTGATCAACTTGAAATATGCATATCAAAACATCTCAAAGGGTAAAATAGTCATTTTTTAACGGGTAGGAAAAATTGGTGGTTGCATTACGGAGTGGTTCTTTTTTGTTATTAACACCATTTATCAAACTCACATAATTAAGAAAGAGGAAATTCAAGCTTCAACAATGGGGGGACAACAACTTAAGGTTCGAAACCTAAGAGGAGAATAAATCACCATTTCAATTTCACCAACGAAAACAGTTCCTCAAGCTCATCTTAAAGCAGCGTTTTATGAAAGCTTCAAATTGCACTAAGGATTTCGCAATTAGAAATCTGCACAAAAACTCATGAACTCATTTCCATGTTAACATAGAGGATACACATGACTTTTCGGGATTTTTTTTGCAAAAACGAAGGGTAAAGAGTAACGACGAAGATAGGTGTTATACATGCTAAGGTTGAAGATGAAGCTAAAGATGAAAGTAAGGTTTTAGATATTGGAATATCAGAGATTCCTAAAATTGTGATACGTTTTTTTTTGGGTTTTTCGAGTAATCTAGTATTACTCTTAAAAAAGTCAAAGTTAATTTTAATATTAATAACAATTTGTTGTTACCGAAAACGGAGGTAATGGAGGACCCATGTATCTGAGTATTGTTTTTAAAATTGCAAATTAATTAAATAAAACTTATGCCATTCTGTTTGATCAAGTTGAGTAATCTGGTATTACTCAAAAAGAGAAATTAGAGTTCGGTCTCTTTTAATACAATAACTCGTTAAATACACCCGCGTAAAAAGCGCAAAACTTATGTCCAAATTCCATTTTCAAAAATCTATAGCCAAAATGGCAAAAAACTCATGCGAAGTCACATGTAAATTGCATATTTACATTGAGTGGTTGTAACTAGTACAGTTGTACTTTATGTAGTAGCAGCAAAAAAAAAAACACGAGTTAAGTTCATACTACAAAAGATCAAGAGCTGTAAAAAAACGTTGTTCACCAAAGACAAAAAAAAAAAAAGCGACCAAAAAAAAAATAAAAATAAAAAAAAACAAGTGAGTTGATTCATCACTCAAACACTTCACAACAATAACAAAAAAAAAAAAATCCCCAATTTAATTTCGGAAAATGATTGATCATCATCTTCATCGAAATTTCACCTGATTTTTACGATTAATTTCTTTCATCGAATGTTTGATTTTAATCGTTGATTTTTGTTTGTCGTGTTTTTTTTTGTGGTGGTGCTGAAAATTTGGGGGAGTTTTATTATTTTTTTTTAGGAGGAATTGGAAATTTTGGGAACCCTAATTTGACGAAGAATTTCGTTGATCGAAGATGGAGAATGGTGGATTTACTGAGAAATTTAGTGAATTGAATGTTAATGATGCGAAAGATAATAGTCTTTTTCAGGTTATGAAAGCTGTTGAAGTTGCAGAAGCTACGATTCGTCAACAGGTTGAAATGTTGAAATTTTGATTGATTTTGTTTTTTTGTTGTTTTTTTTTGTTGTTTTTTTGATTGTGTGAGAAGTTAGGGTATTTGTTTTTGATGTTGAGTTTGATGTTTTAAATGTTGATTATGATAAAATGAGTGTTGAAATGGTTGATTGTTTGGAATTCGGAATCGATAACTTGATTCCGGTGTTAAGGTCACCTGTATGTTGAAGGTTGATTGATGGTTAATCATGGATGTATTGAGAATTGAGTAAGGGTGTTTTGGCTGTCGTTTTTAGGTATTGAGTTGTGAGTGTTTTATGTGATTTTTGAGGGAATTGTGTTGTGTAAGTAGATAAATGGAGATGGCTCCTATTGGGGCTTTTGTCCCTTTTCAGTCCGTTACCAGTCGAAGAATTTCGTTTGAATTTTTGCTTTATGTGTGGTATTTGGTTAGGTTTTATCAGTTATCTTTTTAGATGGAGATTTGTGTTGACACTTTAGTGCACTTCTTAAGTGACTTGTGATCGAGTTGATGGTGTTTTTGGCCTCTATAAAGTGAAACCTTTTAGTCTAAGGTGATATGTAACTGTACATGATGAGTTGAATTCGGATTTTTGTCTAATATGTT
The DNA here is from genome assembly GCA_016808085.1 of Suaeda aralocaspica. Lineage (NCBI taxonomy): Eukaryota > Viridiplantae > Streptophyta > Magnoliopsida > Caryophyllales > Amaranthaceae > Suaeda > Suaeda aralocaspica. The sequence goes on along the minus strand of PYUH01000120.1, from coordinate 6,636,076 downwards.
TAATTGTTGTAGGAAGATCATTTTACTTTCAAGTTTTATTGTTTCTGTACGAATGATATGCCTTTCCCATAGTGTATATGAATTATTGATAGCCACGTATACTAGTTCACCACCACAAAAGGAAAAGATTTATTGCTTTCCGAGAGTCCGAAACCCTAGGAGGAGAGATAGAAGAAATAGACGTTCAATAACTATCTAAAACACTAGAATATAATGGAAGAAAAGCCTCATTTTTACTACTTTTGTGATAGATCGTTGCAATGTAGAAAATTAGAAATCCTTGATATGTATTTGTATCTTGTTCCAAAATATTGCGTATTTGAGTTTTCACAAATAATTGAATACATGCATAAATGGATTACGATTCTTTTTTTCAATTGGTTATCCTATCTTGTTAAATTGGATAACATTTGAAGCCTTATTTATATTAAGGAATTTGTGTTTATATTGAATGCTTTAGTGCTTCTTATTCCTTCCACAATTCCATTGTTAATTCATTGTGCCTCTATTTCTTTTTCTCATTAAACACTGGCACACTCTTCCGAGGAAATTTGCTACCTTGAGGAAGAACTTGCCACTAAAAAATTTCCAATAAGAAATATGTCTTTCTTAGGGGTGGTTGCTGTTAAAATAGACTTCCATATGAAGGTTTAAGACGCGGTTCCGTGTGAAGATTTAATTGCAAATGTCAAAGTATGATTTCATNAAAAAAAAAAAAATCCCCAATTTAATTTCGGAAAATGATTGATCATCATCTTCATCGAAATTTCACCTGATTTTTACGATTAATTTCTTTCATCGAATGTTTGATTTTAATCGTTGATTTTTGTTTGTCGTGTTTTTTTTTGTGGTGGTGCTGAAAATTTGGGGGAGTTTTATTATTTTTTTTTAGGAGGAATTGGAAATTTTGGGAACCCTAATTTGACGAAGAATTTCGTTGATCGAAGATGGAGAATGGTGGATTTACTGAGAAATTTAGTGAATTGAATGTTAATGATGCGAAAGATAATAGTCTTTTTCAGGTTATGAAAGCTGTTGAAGTTGCAGAAGCTACGATTCGTCAACAGGTTGAAATGTTGAAATTTTGATTGATTTTGTTTTTTTGTTGTTTTTTTTTGTTGTTTTTTTGATTGTGTGAGAAGTTAGGGTATTTGTTTTTGATGTTGAGTTTGATGTTTTAAATGTTGATTATGATAAAATGAGTGTTGAAATGGTTGATTGTTTGGAATTCGGAATCGATAACTTGATTCCGGTGTTAAGGTCACCTGTATGTTGAAGGTTGATTGATGGTTAATCATGGATGTATTGAGAATTGAGTAAGGGTGTTTTGGCTGTCGTTTTTAGGTATTGAGTTGTGAGTGTTTTATGTGATTTTTGAGGGAATTGTGTTGTGTAAGTAGATAAATGGAGATGGCTCCTATTGGGGCTTTTGTCCCTTTTCAGTCCGTTACCAGTCGAAGAATTTCGTTTGAATTTTTGCTTTATGTGTGGTATTTGGTTAGGTTTTATCAGTTATCTTTTTAGATGGAGATTTGTGTTGACACTTTAGTGCACTTCTTAAGTGACTTGTGATCGAGTTGATGGTGTTTTTGGCCTCTATAAAGTGAAACCTTTTAGTCTAAGGTGATATGTAACTGTACATGATGAGTTGAATTCGGATTTTTGTCTAATATGTTTAATTGTTGTAGGAAGATCATTTTACTTTCAAGTTTTATTGTTTCTGTACGAATGATATGCCTTTCCCATAGTGTATATGAATTATTGATAGCCACGTATACTAGTTCACCACCACAAAAGGAAAAGATTTATTGCTTTCCGAGAGTCCGAAACCCTAGGAGGAGAGATAGAAGAAATAGACGTTCAATAACTATCTAAAACACTAGAATATAATGGAAGAAAAGCCTCATTTTTACTACTTTTGTGATAGATCGTTGCAATGTAGAAAATTAGAAATCCTTGATATGTATTTGTATCTTGTTCCAAAATATTGCGTATTTGAGTTTTCACAAATAATTGAATACATGCATAAATGGATTACGATTCTTTTTTTCAATTGGTTATCCTATCTTGTTAAATTGGATAACATTTGAAGCCTTATTTATATTAAGGAATTTGTGTTTATATTGAATGCTTTAGTGCTTCTTATTCCTTCCACAATTCCATTGTTAATTCATTGTGCCTCTATTTCTTTTTCTCATTAAACACTGGCACACTCTTCCGAGGAAATTTGCTACCTTGAGGAAGAACTTGCCACTAAAAAATTTCCAATAAGAAATATGTCTTTCTTAGGGGTGGTTGCTGTTAAAATAGACTTCCATATGAAGGTTTAAGACGCGGTTCCGTGTGAAGATTTAATTGCAAATGTCAAAGTATGATTTCATCCTCTTGGCTCTTGCTGTTTGAGAATTGCTCTGAACCTTTTCAAATCAAGTTAGTTACATACCGGGAGCTCTTTGTGATAATGTTTTGAGGATTGAATGTGTCTTGTCCCTTTGACGGTGGCTATGAAAGAATGCAACAAATAAAGCCAACTTTATTATGTGCTTATAAGCAGTATAGTCACATACTTGCAATCTCGTAAACGCATGTTTCAATGTTTTCAGGCCATCCCTTCTTATCTTCCATAATTAATGTTCTTAATTCTATGTCCTTGAAGCTATGTCTCTGACTCATTTTGTTGAAGAGTTGCACTTATAAATTACCCTTTTGGTCATTAGCATTACCCTTTTGGTCTGCTAATGACAACTGACAAGATGAACCTTAACTCTGGAAAAGTCTATAAGAGCTTTTGCCATCCTTTGTCATTGATGTTTCAAATGTTTGTTTGGCAGTTTGAAGAGAACAATAGGTTAAAGACTGAGCTTCTGAAGAGGGATCAGGAAATTGAAAATATTGTGAGCATTCACAGCATTTGGCTCTCTTTTTTCTTTTGAGGCTGTCAATTTTTTACTTCATTGTTTTTGCCAAAATTGTTTTTGAAGAGTTGTTACTCTCTCATCCCTCTTTATTTGCCCCAATGTGATTAGGCATGCTTTTTAATGAGAGTGGAAATGTAGAAAAGAAATTTAGGCTACGTTTGGTTCACTGAATTAGAATGTTGTGGAGATGCATGCTAAGGTGATATGGATTAGAAATTTAGAACCCCATATCAAAGCAAAACTCTAATCATGTAATGGGTAAAATGGGTTCTAACTTAGTAACTTCTATATCCATCAATGTGTTTTGGTTCAATCTTGGAATGGATGTCCATTTTTCACATTTTGACATTTCAACCATATAGATATAACTGTCGTTGTATTACTAAACAAGTACTAAACATGGAAGACTGTCATGTTAGAAATGTAGTTGAAAGGTGGAACCTAATGTAAGTAAAGTTATTTGGATCAGTAAAGGCACAATGGTTCAAGAAATGACTTGGCTACAAAATTTGGAGAAAAGATGACTACTGATCAAAATTGAATGGCTTGATCTTTGTGGTTGCGAAAAGGCATCGTATTATAGAAGAGAATTAGATCAAAATATACCTAGTACGGTTAAACTTGGATGAAAAATACCCAGAATAACACTGATAAAAGTGCCTGAACATACTGAAGAAAAAGAGGATGGACTATGCCTAGGTTTAATAATAATATGTTTCCATAGTGGTGGCTGAGCTTCCTTCCTAGGTAGTCTGATAGGGTTTGATCTGTGAAAAAATGAAGTAAGCAGTGTAGGTGTAGAGGGATAGTGTGATTCTTGGGGGATGGTGTAAAGTTAGAAATCATTGGGTATGACATTTTTGGGTTATAGAGTCCAATAAAGATTCACTTCCATTCCAATTAACCAACCAAATAGGCCCTTTGTGAGTTTGTGTGCTCCGTCATTGAAGAAAAAGTAGAGAAAAAAAAACTTGCCACAGGGAATGTAGCAAACATTTAGGCACATCCTTTAAAGGAAAATGGGGAATTTATTTAGGGATGGAGTGTGATTATCTCCGTTTAGGCTTTATTAACATGTATAGACTTTGTCATTGTTCTGAAATTTTGGGACTTAAATTGCATTTACTCCCTCTTTTTTCCCCTTTTGGCAGAAACATGACAAGCCAATAGCTCAAGAGTATTACTCCATTGATCCATCCAATGAGCAAAGGGAGAGTAGCCACAATCATGTCAGCAACAGGGTCCAGAAATCAGGTCAAATATTTGATACATCAGGTATTTTCCACAGTCAGATACTCTCTTTCGTTAAAGATTTGATGCCAAAGCAGAGCTTGTAGGGTAATGGTCTCTCAAAACACTTCCAGGTCATCAAACTGCAGAAAATGCTAACTTCTCCCAGCCTGCATCACCCACATTATACTCTCCTGGCAGGTATCTCATATTTGCTTAGCAGTGGAACTTGTGATTTTGAGTTTTAATTCTTATGTTTTACAGATGTGATAGCCGGCGGTGGATGTTTAAGTTTTCTATGCCGTAAATTTCTTCCTTTCTCAAGCAGGTTTCCAAATGATGGAGAATATAATTCTAGTAATATTCCTGGACAACGTTTGATGCCAGCCACTGAATCAAATAATCATAGCAATCTTTGGAAGCAGGTTTAATTTTTGATGCCTTTCCTCCTTTTCTAATTTAATGCTTAAGAGATTGAGTTGCACTTACTCCAATATTATTTCATCCTAAAGATCAGGGAGCGTGAAGAGGAAGTAATTCAGCTTCGGAAGTGTCTAAGTGATTATTCCATAAAGGTAAGAAAATCTATCACCTCAGCCTGGGAATTTGATCCTAGCCTACTTGGATTTAGTTTCCTCACGCTGTTAAAGATTGACCATTTAGTGATTTTTTGGTTGGTTTAGGAAGCCCAAATTCGTAACGAAAAATGTGTTCTAGAGAAGCGCATCGCTCAGATGCGAATGGTACGTACTTCATCATTATAATTTCTGATCTATATTTGTCGTTTTTGTTTCCTTTTGATGCCGAAAGGTCTTTGTGAGTGAATATAGCAGAAGTTTATAAGCTTCTCTAATTTTGGAATGTAGGCATTTGATCAACAACATCAAGATCTAATTGATGCATCATCCAAAGCGCTTTCTTATAGGCAAGATATAATTGAAGAAAACGTACGCCTAACTTATGCTTTGCAGGTAAGATTATTATTTGATACAGAATCAATTCTGCTATTCAATGGTTTATGTACTTCTGAAAATCTGAAATTCTCAGTCCATTAAGTTAAATCGATTGTGTAATTAATTCATTTGGCCTTTTTTCCTTTCTTGTACTCCGTACGTGTCTCATCATGTGAGATCTTTTATGTTTTGGGTTTTAAAGCATGATATCTGTGCTTGATCATACCTTTGTTGAGTTGATTTTACAGTCAACTTGTTTTACTCTTTTATCTGTTTGAGTTTTTCTCTCTGGGAAGATGGGAAAGTTGATGTATACCACACTACCAGTGTGTTTATTATAAATATCGTTATTATTTCTAAGCAATGCTAAGTGTGAAATAATTTTTCTATTGTCTTTTCAGGATGTACAGCAAGAGAGGACAACTTTTGTGTCATCTTTGTTGCCTCTTCTTGCAGAATATTCACTTCAGCCACAAGTTTCAGATGCTCAATCTATTGTTAGTAATATCAAGGTTTGTGTGGGATGTCTTGATTTTCATTTAGTATAACCATTAGCTACTATATGGTGAATATAATTATAGAAAATGCTGAATGCTGCTCTTTTTTCCTTTTTTGAATGTAAGAGTGCAAACCTTTGTTACTGGAACAAAGTCATGTCTTGACCAGTTTTATGATTATGCTATCTATAGCACTACCTTATTATACTTGGCTAACACCTTTCGTTCTACTTGTATTCAAGTCCCGATTACAATTCCCTCTTTTCTTAAATTCTTGTTTATAGGGTGGACATGAGCCGAGCGAAATACCAACTTGCTTTTCTTTACTTGAACTTAAATTCACCATACTTAAGTTTTGGCTTGAATTACTCATGTGACATCCCTGCTAAACATCTATTTCTAGCGACTTCTTTGTCTCATGGACACCACAACGATTACATAAAGTGATAAGTTAAATACATTATTCAAGTTAGAAATGAGCTTCATATCCTCTTATTCAGTCCCGTTACGCACCATCGTAATAAAATTCATGGACCCACTTTCACCAATGCAAGTAACACAATGACCATCATCAAATATAGTATCAAACTTCTTGAGTATCCTTTCCCTGTTATAATATGCACCTTGCATAAAGCCTTAAAGGAAGGCCGTAGAGGACTCAATCCTCGCTGTCGGAAACATCCATTCTGAGATAGAGGTGGTCGTCATAGTGTGAGCATGGGAGAGTCTTTGTTCAATTTTAATATCACCCATTAGTGCCGTTAATAATGTGTTGCTAGGCTTAATGAAAGAGGAGAGATCAGATGTTTGGTCAATGAGAGAACCAAATTTAACGAGGATGGTGATGGATTTAAACTGAGTAGGTGTCATCACTTTGGACATAATATTCAATTAGCAAACAAGTACCACTCTAGTTTTTGCTAATATTCCTTGAAAATCACCACTGCTACAAGTAAATTTTCAAGTGTGATGAAACATTTTTCAACTCAAAAATATTGTGTAAATTGTGGAAATTAGTAGTACACTGGTGCTATATACGACTTCCCTATATATGAGTTGTCATAGATGTCCATTGGAAAACATGCATAATGTAATTAGTGGGGCTGTGGGAGTAGTTTTAAAGTATTGATATTGTTCCGTATTGCCAGTCTTATGAAAAGGTTGCTATCTTCATAATCGTGGCTGAAATTATCTGGTAACTGTTATGTTATGTTGCTGGCGTCTGCTCTTTCTGTGTGTTGTGTATGTGTCCTGGTTGCAATTTTCTTTTGTTGAAGAATTTGGGTATCATCCACCCCTCGCCCCGCACAGTTCCCAATGCTGAAAGTGTCTTCCTTCATTGGCTGTTTGCAGGTCCTATTTAAACATCTGCAAGAAAAGTTAATCATCACAGAGGTAATTTGAGCCATATCCCTCATGTTTGTTCTTTAAGGCAATACCTAGTATTAAGGAATACTACTGTAGTACTGTGAAGCTGATTAAAGGAGCACCATAGAGAGAAAAAGAGAAAGACTTTTGTATTTAATTGCGTTCTCTTTAACATATACTGCCTTATTGTATTAGCTTGCTTCCCCATTCCCTCAATATACCAACATCACTCAAAAAATGAACTGATGACTGCTGCTGGACCCAAAATTATTCCCTCTTCACACACTTTATATATGTAAGCCACTCAGCCTCAAAAGAGGGTTTATTGAGGAGTAATCTGGTCATTCTGGTGCATGGCATGCTGCACATAGTCATTTTAGCTCATCACTTTCTGTGTCTTATTGTTTTCACAGGCAAAATTGAAAGAGTCTCAGTATCAATTGACACCATGGCGCTCCGGTGGAACTAGCCCAAACTTTGCTGCACAATCACCTGAATACTCCGGTGGTGCAGCACTTACTTCAGTATGATCACTAGTCTGTCTTCAAATTTCCTTTGTGTCATGAAACTTTTCTTAATATCATGCCTTTCTTTTGTGGTCAGAGCAAAGGGCTTGAACTTGTGCCCCGCCCTTCATATTCCCCCGCAAACTTGGCAAACTCTGATGGTCAGATTGCCGTCGACTGGAATTCTAGAGGGCAGCATGGTGTTCAAGCTGGTGCGAATACTGCTGGTGTACAAAATGCAGAGCTAGATAATATGGGGAGGTATTCACATTTTGCAAGCAGGTGAGCCTGCTCAAATGAAGATTGCCACTATGATCTGTGGACCATTACAACCATCTCTTTAGTTGGTGGGTCCTGTTTTCATTTGAATATTCTGCTGATTGATTTTAGGGCATCTTTGAAGTAACAGTGTTATGGTCCTTACTAGTTGTACGCCATTTGTTTCTTATAAAATACTCTCTTTCCGTTATACCATTTTGGGAAATGAGGCTCACCACTTATTCTCCCATCTACCCCCTCTTGCTATACTTTCCTTTCTCTTGTATACACCTTTTGTTTTCACTCTCCAACTTTTTTGCACCTACCTTGGCAGTAGTGAAATGTGAGCTGTGTACAGTAAACTTGAAAAATTGGAGTACCTTGTCATTCCATGCGTTGTATACTTGAATTTTATAGCCATAAATATTGAACAATTTAACTGGATATTGCTAGTCTCAATTAATTATACAAAAGAAAAATGGCATTTTTTATGGAAACTATGTACTTGTGAAATTTTTCTGGAATAGGACACCAATACATTTTACTATCTCTTTCCTTTTTGGTTTTTTTTTTCTCTTTCTTTCTTTCTTTCTTTCTCTCTCTCTCTTTTTATTTTATATTTTTTTTTTTGCAACAATTCACTGTTTACGCTTGCCAAGACACATTTTTCTCCATTTGTAGCTTTAATTGTGGATATCCATAAATATAATAATTATGTGTTAATAAACTACACATCAAGACGAGTCAAACAAGATCCATTATGATCGGATTTATGCTGCAGTTCTACGTGCATGATATCCTTGGCCGGATTTAGGAGTTCGTGTTCTTCGAGTAGAGAAATCTGAATACTCTGGATTGCTATCTTATCTACTCTGACAGCTTCTTAGCCATAATCAATTACTCTGACAACTTCTTAGACAGAATCAATTGCAATCCATTAGATTGTAAAAATTTGGCAGTAGTTATAGCTGTCAATGATATTATAGTCACATACATAAATTTGAATTCTAGTGTATGTTAAATTTTTTAACTTATTTTTGATAATATCCGCTAAAAGTTTCTTCTTGGGATTAATTATCGCATCTCTTTTATTTGTCTATGTAGCTTGGTTAACTATTTGGCTCCTGTGTAAACTCAGGGATCCATACGCCAATGATGCACCACCACAGGTTTCTGTCAATCGTGATGAATTACATGCTGCACAAAATAGGCAGGTTAAATTTAAGGACCCTGTGAGTAGTTCTGAAGCATATGCTACTGCAGAGGGTCGCCATAATGAGAATGAGGATGCTGGGACTTGGGGTTCAGGAGCTTCTCCTTATTCCAACACACTTGAGGATCCTAATGCTTCCTATTCTCCCTATCTTCATCCAGTTCCTGAAGAGCCTTCATCCTCTTTCTCTGAGGGTAATCTTTTTGTGGTTTCTTTTTGACATACATAATCAGCCTGTGCGGGGACTTAAGTACATTTTATGTCACATTGCATTATGCAGCTGCTGATGATGACCCATTGCCAGCAATAGAGGACCTTCAAATAACAGGTGATCCATATCCTGGGCGAGAAATCCAAGCTTGTGGCTATTCAGTCAATGGAACAAGCAGCTGCAACTTTGAGGTCCTTGTTCTTGTGATTAAGCTTTGAGATAAAGTTTTGAGAGATATGCTTTGAATCTATTTCTAAAAGTTTGCTTGTTTATTGTTAATCAGTGGGTGCGCCATTTGGAAGATGGATCTGTGAAATACATTGATGGTATTGTTGCTGTATTATTTGCAATGTTATGTTTTTGTCTTCCATTTTGTACTTGGTTGTTGCTGTAGAATTGGGAACTCAATTACATAAATATCAGGTGCAAAACAACCAGTCTACCTTGTCACTGCTGATGATGTGGAGAATTATCTGGCTATTGAAGTCCAACCTTTGGATGATAGAAAGAGGAAGGTAACTTCATTGTTTGTTGCTCCACTGTGTATATAGTAGTAGCTTGTTTAGGCTGACATTCTGTTGTCAAAATTAGCTTTTTTCTGCTGTTTACTTTTAATATTCGTTCATTGAATAAATTGCAGGGGGAGCTTGTAAAGGTTTTTGCTAATGAGCATAGAAAGATCACTTGTGGTGAGATATTCTAACTCCAAAGTTAATTATCAAGATTAAATTGATTTGTCTGGTGACCCTCTGTTAGTTTTCTTGTCTGAATATGAAATATTCTAGGTTCAGAACCATAATATTCGTTGAACAGTTGTGTTTTATATCTAGTATATAGATTTGTTTTTACTCATTTGTTCTTGCATATTTTACTACTAAATTCTCAGATCTCTGGTTTAGTCAATATTTAGTCTAAAAATTAGTCGCAAAGCTGTGTTCTTGGACTCAGCTTTGCATTCTTGCAGGTAATAATTGATGCGTAGATCTTAAGGGTGCCTAAGTTAGACTGTAGTCACACCAAAGGCCGAGAGGTTGGCAAAAGTTTTTCCCTGCAAACATTTTACGATGACATGTTTGAGAACTACTTCTTCACTTTGTTTTACGTTTAAAACATTGACTACTAGGAGAGAGTTTAAAAATGAAAAATCTTCATTATACATAAGGAAATAACATATTCACATGAGATCTTGTCGGATTCTTCTAAATGTGTTTTGTTATACGAAATAATGTAAAAAACAAAGCAAATCGGAGGGAGTATTATACACAAGTAATTTCATGTTGCATGATGAAATACCTAGTTTACTAGAATGAGTTAGGTGCATGAAAATATAACTTTATCTGAAAGGTTGTGCCGATGTGCTGAAATTTATTTAACATGTAAGTTTCTTTTAGTTACCTTATATTCCTGTGCATCTGATAGACTGATTATTGTAGTATTAAATTTATTGTAGTATCAATACTTGCATAAATGTACTGCTCACCTATGTAGCATGGGTACTTCTAATGGGTAGTTGTTCCCGAGCCCGATTCGTTCTCGTATTGGGGACAATTCCGATTCTTCATATTATAATTGTCCGTACCCATTAACATTATTTTTTGGTTTAACTGTTTTCAGTCCCCGTATCTGTATCCGTTTTCGAACCATTTCCCGACTCCATGCAACCTAGCTGCTCACTCTCGTGATTTTCTTAAATGGTTTGGATACTGTAATGCATAAACCTGTTGTTGAGGTCTAGTATTCAGATGAGGACTGCAATTGTGGTAAAATAAGATCTTTGGGAATTTTTGGTGAAACTTTAGATGTAAATTGTAATAGTGACCCTTTTTTTGTCAAGAAAAGGGGATGCCAATTTGTTGACTGAAAGTTCTTGCATTACTGATGAATCTTTGTATAACTTTCTTCTTTTTTGGATATAGATCCTGCTATGCAAAATCATATAGAGCAGAACTTGCGGAACGGTCAAGCCTCATATAAAGTTTCTGTATCGGTATGGTCTCCTTCAATTCTTTACCTTCAAAGTATTTAAAACATTAGTCTGACCACCAGTGTCCTAAACTAGATTCTTCTAATGTGAGCTTAACTTGTGCAGACAGGCTACCTTGACATATGGGAGCCAGCTACTTTGACCATCAAGCGTGATGGCTATAGTATCAAGGGTAGTGGATCTAACAGTATTGCTGTCAGTGAGAAGTTTGCACCAGGAACCAATGTATGATCTGTTTTTTCCTTATCTTTCATGCATGTGTTCAAGGTGTGTAACATTATAAAATAATGCTTGGACTCTTTGAAGGCAATCTCATTACAGTTATGTTTGGCAAGCCGGTTACCATGAGATTTCATTTGAGTTGCAAATGTTGTTACGCGACAACTATTTACATGTGAATCCAACCATGTTGAACCACTTAAACGTCATCTGATTTTGAACATTGGTTAAACTTCTGTCCTAGCTTCAGTTATTGCTTGAGCTTGACCTATTGATGACTATTGATGTGTATGGCTGTGGCTGTACAAGATCACTTTCCTCAAAAGCCTTTCTTTACTACTTGCATGATATTGTTCTGTGTCCTGAAAATCAAATGACATTCCTGTGAAGTTGGATTCAATTTAAAAGAGAAGAATTTATTAAAGATATAGATTGAACTAGGGAAAATTACACTACTTAAGATATTAAACCTTTTGGTGTTTAAGGTGTCATAGCTTAGACTTTTCATTTAGAGCATAAGAGGATAGTATAATGTGGCTTTAGACTGCTCTTCAGTTGTTTTCACTTTGGAAAAGATTGCACCTAGGTACAAGGTACCATGAACTCTCTGCTGCGGTACCTTGATGTGGATATCTCTGCTGATTTGTTTAATTGGCTGGAAAAGATTGCACCTATGTTTATATTGACGTCTTACTGATTGATATTCAAAGAGCTCAGTCAGTTTCAAATATGTTTCTGTTGGCTGAAAGTTCCAGGAAATCTAGTGTGGGCATGTGTTCAAAGGTTTCTATATGGGGTGGGGCTGACTAAGGAGGGTTATGATTTTTATTCTGTGTCTTATAAGTGGTGACTTAGGAAGCTAAACTATTCAATTGCTCTAGCAATAAGGTGTATGCTAAAGAAATCATCTTTACTATGCCACTCCATGTTTTAATTTCATATCATATTGTCCAATATTATTACTCCTGAAAGAAAACCTCGACAGCTATGCTCCTATGAGGCAATTGTTTCAAAGGATCAAATACTTAGGGTTACCATGTATACCATATTATATGATAACATTATTTCTAGAAAAGTTTACCACACCACCTGAGGCTTTCTGGCACTCCAAGACCGATGTGAAAGAGTAGAAGGGGATACAAACTATAGGCTTGATGGCTTTATAAGTATAATTTGTGCGCTTAAATATGTATAGTTATCTTTTGTGGCGTTTGCTATGAAAATTTAGGCCGAGAATGCTTCTTTCACATGTTACTTGGTTTCGGAATTCTTTGTTAAGTGATCATCATGTGTGATCAATTAGATTCAATATTAAGTTGTCAGATATTTAAAGTGGTTAATCTAATTATAGGTTGAGTGGTGCATGTGGGAAAAGAGTAGAACTTCTATCTGCTTCCTTCAAAAGTTCAAATTTGCATGGGGACAGACTGTTATCATTTCATTTCTTGTTTTTATTGCTTATAAAGGGAACAAAATTATATATGACAAATGCATTCCTTTTAGAGAGCAGCAGTGAATCCAGTGATTGATACCAGCTTCTTGTTGTAGTTTACATTTTTTTTTTGTTGACTTATTGAAAGTAGAACCTATTCTTCATGATAGTCTTATTGAAAGACTTGTGATATTTGTTTAATTTTGTTTTATGTTTATGTAAAAATGGTGTTATTTGAATAATTAGCTACGGAGAAGTCATGTTACGGCTCAATACAATTTCATATGCTTTCTTATAGGGACCATTTCAATTATTTCCTCATTATTTTCATGTGTACTTATTGCAGGTCACCATCACACATGAACATTTTCTCCAGTTCTCTATAGTCAGTCCCAGTGAAGCTGTGCAGCACTTGCGAGCTGAGAATACCATATCTGAAATTGCTAGGTATTCCATATTTCTCATCTTCATACATTAATTCCAATAAGGAGGTTATTGACTTCTTTAGTGCTTGAGTCATTATTGTATTCTGTATCAGATCATTTTGGTTTCTAAAAGGTCTACAAACTTATTAGGTTTTACGACTGACTCCATCTGATAATTCTGATTGACTTTCCGTTACACCTTTACAACCACAATAACAACAAACAAAAAAATAAAGAATATATCCCAAAGAGATGAGGTTTGCTGCGTGCTACATTTTGTATCTGGCATGGGTTCAATCAGTCAATCATAGCCTTGATCCCAAAATTGGGGTCGGCTACATGAACCAAAAGTAATCATTCCATGTGATCATCCACATAAACTTCCCTCCATCCCCTATGATTGATAACCTTATTCTCCTGTAAATCTAAATGCTTCGCATCCTTTCTAACCCCTTCTCACCAAGTCATTTTCGGTCTCCCCCTACCTCGGTTGAGATCTCCATGTATCTGGCATGGGTTCAAAAATATAAAATTAATAATTAGCATGAAAAGTTGAGGATTATGTATTAAAAACACCATAATTTTAATCATCCAATTCAATGAGTTTTAAATTGAGCGACAACAAAATATTGTTCAAACTAATCCTGCTTAAAAATGCACTGGATTGACATTACTCTTAAAAGAAATACACTGCGATTTACACTTTTGCAATCTTGATCTACGCTTTCTGTAATTTTTATTTGTGTCACTGACTAGCATTTTTTAATTTTTACAAGGAAGGTGGCAAAACAACCTCTAAAAAGTTTTGGTCCATTAAGTATTGTTTCTGTTTCCAATAAATTAAAAAAAAAATCTAAGAATGCTTTTTGTTTATACATTTTTCAAAACTTTTTCTATTTACTTTAATTTTTTGTTTTGAATAAATAACGATAACTACCGCTCTTATATATGTTTATAAAGTAACTTATTGTAATATGAAGTATTTTAGTGGTAAAAAAAGTTAATTGTTAATGAATAATGATCAATAAAAAAAATGATAATGTTATTAATAATCTATGTCAATCTCTAATTCTCTATAATGTTAATACATTATTTTCATTGAAAAATTATCCTGTCGACAAAGTAGTGTTAATAAGAAAAATCACTACACTTTATCATGACAAAAAAAGGATCTAACAACAACAAAGCCTTAGGGCAAGATTAACCTTGTCTTATCTTAAGACTTAATTCATATGCTACATTAGCTTTCCACTAATATTTAATAATATTTAAAAATTATCTGCCTTCTTACGATTCTCTAATACCTACCTACATTCACTTCTTTATCCCTAGTACTTACAAAAATACTTGTTAACAAAAGTTAGATAAATGTAAATAAAGGAGTGCATGAAGACAAAGAAAATTATTATTAAAAAGCAATGGCCCCAACCTTTTGAGTTTTAAGTTGAGTCTTGAAAAACCAAGAATTGACTTAAGACTTTACTCAGATCTACCCACTTAAATGGGAGAAATTTTGGGAGCTTAGATAGGGCTAAACGTGCTTATTTCCAAATTAATTTGGGGTCGACTAGGCTTTGTCCCATAATCACGTAACGAAACAATCTCAAAATTCTGCTATTCGATCAACGAAACTCACTTTGGACTTGCATTAGGAGTCACTTGGTTGTTTCAATTATTGTTGGTGCTTCCTTCATCATCAAGCTGCTCTCTTCACTTTCACCTGCATGATGTGTAAAAATAAGACTACACAACACATATTTGCGTCGTTTCTGATATGTCTAACCTATGAACTGAAAATCTTTGTGATACATTTAAAGAACCGTCCAACTATTCTTTTTTCTTTTTTTTTTTTTTTTTTT
>PYUH01000120.1:6608516-6620978 GCA_016808085.1 Suaeda aralocaspica | reverse complement strand
GTGATATGGTTGTCACCCTTCTGACTTATACAGACACCTAAACTCAATTTGGACTTTTTGTGTATTTGTGGCCCACAACCTATGCAATTGTGACCATTTCTTCTGGTAATAGGTACATCCCTACTAATTTGTATACTTCTAGTCAAACCCACGTTGCGTGTTCTTTTTTTTTTTCTCTTTCTTTCTTTCTTTCTTTCTCTCTCTCTTTTTTATTTATATTTTTTTTTTTGCAACAATTCACTGTTTACGCTTGCCAAGACACATTTTCTCATTTGTAGCTTTTAATTGTGGATATCCATAAATATAATAATATTGTGTTAATAAACTACACATCAGACGATAGTCAAACAAGATCCATTATGATAGGATTTATGCTGCAGTTTACGTGGATGATATCCCTGGCCGGATTAGGAGTTCGTGTTCTTGCGAGTAGGAAAACTGAATACTCGGACTTGATATCTATCTACATTGGACAGCTCTTACAATATCAATTACTCTGACAACTCTTAGACAGAATCAATTGCAATCCATTAGATTGTAAAAATTTGGCAGTAGTGATAGCTGTCAATGATATTATAGTCACACTATAATTTGAATTCTAGTGGATGTGTAAATTTTTAACCTATTTTGATGATATTCGCTAAAAGTTTCTTCTGTGGGATTATTATCGCATCTCTTTTATTGTCTATGTAGCTTGGTAACTATTTGGCTCCTGTGTAAACTCAGGATCCATACGCCAATGATGCACCCCCAACAGGTTCTGTCAATCGTGATGAATTACAGCTGCACAAATAGGCAGGGTAAATTAAGGACCCTGTGAGTAGTTCTGAAGCATATGCTACTGCAGAGGGTCGCCATAATGAGAATGAGGATGCTGGGACTTGGGGTTCAGGAGCTTCTCCTTATTCAAACACAATTGAGATCCTATGCTTCCTATTCTCCCTATCTTCATCCAGTTCCTGAAGAGCCTTCATCCTCTTTCTCTGAGGGTAGTATCTTTTTGTGGTTTTTTTTGACATACATAATCAGCCTGTGCGGGGGACTTAAGTACATTTTAGACATTGCATTATGCAGTGCTGATGGACCCATTAGCACATGGGACCTTCAATAACAGGTGATCCAATCCTGGGCGAGAAATCCAAGCTTGTGGCTATTCAGTCATGGAACAAGCAGCTGAACTTGGGGGTCCTTGTTCTGTGATTAGCTTTGAGATAAAGTTTTGAGAGATAGTGCTTGAATCTATTTCAAAGTTTGCTTGTTATTGTGTAATCAGTGTGGTGCCCTTTGGAAGAGGAGTCTGTGAAATACATTGATGGATTGTTGCTGTATTATTTGCAATGTTATGTTTTTGTCTTCCATTTGTACTGGTTGTTGCTGTAGAATTGGGAATCAATTACTAATATCAGGTGCAAAAACAACCAGTCTACCTTGTCATGCCTGATGATGTGAGAATTATCTGGCTATTGAAGTCCAACCTTTGGATGATTAGAAAGAGGAAGGTAATTCATTGTTTGTTGCTCCACTGTGTATAAGAGTAGCTTGTTTAGGCTGCATTCTGTTGTCAAAATTAGCTTTTTCTGGTTTACTTTAATATTCGTTCTGAATAAATTGCAGGGGGAGCTTGTAAATGGTTTTTGCTAATGAGCATAGAAGCTCACTTGTGGTGAGATATTCTAACTCCAAAGTTAATTACAAGATTAAATTGAATTGTCTGTGGACCCCTGTTAGTTTTCTGTCTGAATATGAAATATTCTAGGTTCAGAACCATAATATTCGTTGGAACAGTTGTGTTTTATATCTAGTATATAGATTTGTTTTTACTTATTGTTCTTGCTATTTACTACAAATTCTTAGATCTCTGTGGAGTAATATTAGTCTAAAATTGTCGCAAAGCTGTGTTCTTGGACTCAGCTTTGCATTCTTGCAGGTAATAATTGATGCGTTAGATCTTAAGGGTGCACTAGTTAGACTGTAGTCACACCAAAGGCCGAGAGGTGGCAAAAGTTTTCCCTGCAAACATTTTAGATGACATGTTTGGAACTTCTTCTTCACTTGTTTTGTTTAAAACATTGCTATACCTGGAGAGAGTTTAAAAATGAAAAATCTTCATTATACATAAGGAATAAAACATATTCACTGAGATCTTGTCGGATTCTTCTAAAGTGTTTTGTTATACGAAATATGTAAAAAAACAAAGCAAATCGGAGGAGAGGTATTATACACAAGTAATTTCATGTGCATGATGGAAATACCTAGTTTACTGAGAATGAGTTAGGTGCATGAAAATATAACTTTATTCTGAAAGGTGTGGCCGATGTGCTGAAATATTATTAACATGTAAGTTCTTTTATTACCTTATATCCTGTGCATCTGATAGATGATTATTGTAGATTAAATGTTATTGGAGTATCAATACTTGATAAATGTACTGCTACACCTATGTGCAGGGTACTTCTAATGGGTAGTTTTTCCGAGCCCGATTCGTTTCGTCTTGGGGACAATTCCGATTCTCATATTATAATTGTCCGTACCCATTTAACATTATTTTTGGTTTAACTGTTTTCAGTCCCCGTATCGTATCCGTTTTTCGAACCATTTCCCGACTCATGCAACCTAGCTGCTCATCTCAGTGATTCTTAAATGGTTTGGATAATGTAATGCATAACCTGTTGTTGAGGTCTAGTATTCAGATGAGGACGCAATTGTGGTAAAAAGATCTTTGGGAATTTTGGTGAAACTTTAGATGTAACTTGTAATAGTGACCCTTTTTTTGTCAAGAAAAGGGGATGCCAATGTTGACTGAAGTTCTTGCATTAGATGAATCTTTGTATAACTTTCTTCTTTTTTGGATTATAGATCCTGCTATGCAAAATCATATAGGAGCAGAACTTGCGGAACGGTCACAGCTCATATAAAGTTTCTGTATCGGTATGGTGTCTCCTTCAATTCTTACCTTCAGTATAAAACATTAGTCTGACCCCAGTGTCCTAAACTAGATTCTTCTAATGTGAGCAACTTGTGCAGACAGGCTACCTTGACATAGGGAGCCAGCTACTTTGACCATCAAGCGTGATGGACTTTTAGTATCACAGGGTAGTGGATCTAACAGTAGCTGTCAGTGAGAAGTTTGCCCAGGAACCAATGTTGATTGTTTTTTCCTTATCTTTCATGCATGTGTTCAAGTGTGGTGTAACATTATAAATAATGCTTGGACTCTTTGAAGGCATTCCTTACAGTTATGTTTGGCAAGCGGTGTTACCAGTGAGTTTCTATTTGAGTTGCAAAATGTTGTACGCGACAACTATTTACATGTGAATCCAACCATGTTGAACCACTTAAACGTCATTTGATTTGAACATTGGTTTTAAACTTCTGTCCTAGCTTCAGTTATTGCTTGCTTGAGACCTATTGATGACATTGATTGTATGGTGTGGCTGAAGACCTTTCCTCAAAAGCCTTTTACTACTGCATGATATTGTTCTGGTGTCCTGAAAATCAAATGAAATTCCTG
The DNA here is from genome assembly GCA_016808085.1 of Suaeda aralocaspica. Taxonomy (NCBI): domain Eukaryota; kingdom Viridiplantae; phylum Streptophyta; class Magnoliopsida; order Caryophyllales; family Amaranthaceae; genus Suaeda; species Suaeda aralocaspica. The sequence goes on along the minus strand of PYUH01000120.1, from coordinate 6,617,467 downwards.
TGAAGTTGGATTCAATTTAAAAGAGAAGAATTTATTAAAGATATAGATTGAACTAGGGAAAATATACACTTAAGATATTAAACTTTTGGTGGTTAAGGTTGTCATAGCTTAGACTTTTCATTTAGAGCATAAGAGGATAGTATAATGTGGCTTTGACTGCTCTTCAGTTGTTTCACTTTGGAAAAGATTGCACCTAGGTACAAGGTACCATGAACTCTCTGCTGCGGTACCTTGATGTGGATATCTCTGCTGATTTGTTTAATTGGCTGGAAAAGATTGCACCTATGTTATATTGACGTCTTACTGATTGATATTCAAAGAGTCAGTCAGTTTCAAAAGTTTCTGTTGGCTGAAAGTTCCAGGAAATCTAGTGTGGGCATGTTCAAAGGTTCTATATGGGGTGGGGTGACTAAGGAGGGTTATGATTTTTATTTGGTCTTATAAGGGTGGGCTTAGGAAGCTAAACTATTCAATTGCTCTAGCAATAAGGTGTATGTAAAGAAATCATCTTTACTATGCCACTCATGTTTTAATTTCATATCATATTGTCCAATATTATTACTCCTGAAAGAAAAACTCGACAGCATGCTCCTATGAGGCAATTGTTTCAAAGGATCAAATACTTAGGGTTACCATGTATACCATTATTTATGAAACATTATTTCTAGAAAAGTTTTCCACACCACGAGGCTTCTGCACTCCAAGACCGATGTGAAAGAGTAGAAGGGGATACAAACATAGGTTGATGGCTTTATAAGTATAATTTGTGCGCTTAAATATGTATATGTATCTTTTGTGGCGTTTGCTATGAAAATTGGCCGAGAATGCTTCTTCACATGTTACTTGGTTTCGGATTCTTGTTAAGTGTATCATATGTGTGATCAATTAGATTCAATATTAAGTTGTCAGATATTTTAGTGGTTATATCTAATTATAGGGGTGAGTGGTGCATGTGGGAAAAGAGTAGAACTTCTATCTGCTTCCTCAAAAGTTCAAATTTGCATGGGGAAGAACTGTTATTCATTTCATTTTTTGTTTTTATTGCTTATAAAGGGAACAAAATTAATATAGACAAATGCATTCTTTTAGAGAGCAGCAGTGATCCAGTGATTGATACCAGCTTGTTTTGTAGTTTATTTTTTTTTGTTGACTTATTGAAAGTAGAACCTATTCTTCATGATAGTCTTATTGAAAGACTTGTGATTTTGTTAATTTGTTTATGTTTATGTAAAAATGGTGTTATTGAATAATTTAGCTACGGAGAAGTCATGTTACGGCTCAATACATTTCATATGCTTTCTTATAGGGACCATTTCAATTATTTCCTCATTATTTTATGTGTACTTATGCAGGTCACCATCACACATGAACATTTTCTCCGTTCTCTATAGTCAGTCCCAGTGAAGCTGTGCAGCACTTGCGAGCTGAGAATACCATATCTGAAATTGCTAGGTATCCATATTTCTCATCTTCATACATTAATTCCATAAGGAGGGTTATTGACTTCTTTAGTGCTTGAGTCATTATGTATTCTGTATCAGATCATTTTGGTTTCTAAAGGTCTACAAACTTATTAGGTTTTACGACTGACTCCATTGTAATTCTGATTGACTTTCCGTACCCCTTTACAACCACAATAACACAAACAAAAAAATAAAGAAAGAATATATCCCAAAGAGATGAGGTTTGCTGCGTGCTACATTTTGTACTGGTGGGTTCAATCAGTCAATCATAGCCTGTATCCCAAAAAATGGGGTCGGCTACATGAACCAAAAGTAATCATTCCATGTGATCATCCACATAAAACTTCCCTCCATCCCCTATGATTGATAACCTTATTCTCCTGAAATCAAATGCTTCGATCCTTTCTAACCCCTTCTCACCAAGTCATTTTCGGTCTCCCCTACCTCGGTGAGATCTCCATGTATCTGGCAGGGTTCAAAAATATAAAATTAATAATTAGCATGAAATTGAGGATTATGTATTAAAAACACCATAATTTTATACATCCAATTCAATGAGTTTTAAATTGAGCGACAAACAAATATTGTTCAAACTAATCGCTGTAAAAATGCACTGGATTGACATTACTCTAAAAGAAATACACTGGATTTACACTTTGCATCTTGATCTACGCTTTCTGTAATTTTTATTTGTGTCACTGACTAGCATTTTAATTTTTTACAAGGAAGGTGGCAAACAACCTCTAAAAGTTTTGGTCCTTAAGTATTTTTCTGTTTCAATAAATTAAAAAAAAAATCTAAGAATGCTTTTTGTTTATACATTTTTCAAAACTTTTCTATTTACTTTAATTTTTTGTTTGATAAATAGCGATAACTACCGCTCTTATATTGTTTATAAAAGAACTATTGTAATTGAAGTATTTTAGTGGTAAAAATATTGTTAAGAATAATGATCAATAAAAAAAAATGATAATGGTTATATACTCTGTGTCAATCTCTAATTCTCTATAATGTTAATACATTATTTTCATTGAAAAATTATCCTGTCGACAAAGTAGTGTTAATGAAATCACTACCACTTTTCATGCAAAAACAAGGATCTACCAACAACAACAGGCCTTAGGGCAAGATTAACTTGTCTTATCTTAGAACTAATTCAATTGCTACATTAGCTTTCCCAAATAATAATAATATTTAAAAAATTATCTGCCTTCTTACGTTTCTAATACCTACCTACATTCACTTCTTATCCCTAGTACTTACAAAATACTTGTTAACGTTGATTGAAATGTAAATAAAGGAGTGCATGAAGACAAAGAAAATATTATTAAAAAGCAATGGCCCCAACCTTTTGAGTTTTAGTTGAGTCTTGAAACCAAGAATTGACTTAAGACTTTACTCAGATCTACCCACTAAATGGGAGAAATTTTGGAGGCTTAGATGGGTAAACGTGCTTATTCCAAATTAATTTGGGGTGATCGAGGCTTTGTCCCAAATCAAGTAACGAAACAATCTCAAAATTCTGCTATTCGATCAACGAAACTCACTTGGCTTGCATTAGGAGTCACTTGGTTGTTTCAATTATTGTTGGTGCTTCCTTCATCATCAAGTGCTCTCTTCACTTTCACCTGCAGTGGTAAAAATAAGACTACACAACACATATTTGCGTCGTTTCTGATATGTCTAACTATGAACTGAAAATCTTTGTGATACATTTAAAGAACGTCCAAATATTCTTTTTTCTTTTTTGTTGTTCTTTGTTTGAACCGTCCATTTTTTTTTTTTTTTTTTTTTTTTTTTTTTTTTGAAAAACGCACTCATTTTGGTGCTAGTAAAAAAAAAGCTACAAATTTTATGTGAACAATTGATTGTATTAATAGTTAATCTAGAACCATGACTTTTTTTCAAAAAAAAATTACCTAGCATTCTTTGAGGTAATTGATCAAACACTTGCACATTGTTTGGATAACAAGCTATGTGAGAAAGTAAGGAAGAGTGATAAGAGGAAGGGTAAAGGAAAGAAAGGGAGAGAGAAATGGAGTTCTGACTTCCTTCCAAATCTCTCCAAAATGGGAGGGATCAAAGTTCTTAAAGGAGGATGGAAAATGAATTTCTCCCTCTTTTTTCTTCCTCCAACCATTTTTACAAACAAGGAAAATTGTCTACTTTCTTTTCTCTTCTCTTCCTTTCATTGTATTTAAACAAAGGTTAGCGTGCGTGGGAAAATTAATGGGAGTATATATGCATATAAGCAACTTAAGTGTCAATTATTTGCAAAAAATTTCCCCTTTTGTATTGGGGTCGTAATTTGATGAATACCCATCAATTCTCATTCCTATTCCCATCTTATAATTCCTAAATTCTCATCCCACATGCCAAATGCCTAAATTCTCAAACAAGGTATAGTACATAATTTGAAGGTTGGTATATTATCAAAAAAGGTGGTTAGGGTTTTAATTGTGAAGGGTGTTTGCGTTTGCTGGTGAATTGTGTCAAAAGGTGGGTACGACACCAGGACACTTCATTTTGAACCAAAATTATGAAAAAATTACCGAGTTCGATACTTGGACTCGTACCAGTGTTCGATGCTTCTAGATGAGTCCATATACTTAGGCCATGTGTAGTGTGTGGAAGAGTTTATGCTTGAGGTGGTAGTGGATAATTTAGTGCAGGTGGTGATATTGGGTGGAAGAGGTGGTGGTGGTGGTGGCCTGGGTAGTAGGTAGAAGAGGTTGGGATAGGTGGAAGAAAAGGTTTAATTTTGCAATTTAGAAAAATTGCCTAAAAGCATGTGCATGCAAATTGTTGCATTTTATTTGTAAGTTTTAACAAAGGTAGTATAAAAAAAATTTCTAATCTTTCTTTTTGTTATGTTTTGCAGTTTAAGAGATGCAATTGTCCTCACGCTAAGATTGTTTGCCCTGAAGGTGTGCTTCTCTAAAAATTTCACACTACTTTTTTCCACTATATCTACATTTCATCTTCACTTGTGCTTTTCTAAATTCACACAGTTTTTTTCCACTATATTTACACTTCATCTTCTCGTGTGCATATAATTGTTCATGCAATATGCTTAATGACCTCACTTTGTGACAGTTAATCCTATTTTTAAAGGCTTATACAGTTATACTGGAGTTCAGATCTATTCTGAAGCCAATTATTTGAATATTGAGTGCAGCTTTTACATGCTTAGTTTATCACATATCCTGTGCCGGGGTTTTATTTTTATAATTTTATTCTGATGGAGCTATCTGTTCTATCGTTGTCCACAATCAGCTGTTATCAGAATATGTAGGTCTAGTCCTTACATCATGGCTTGAAGTACCAGTGGTTTTTGCCCATGTCTCTGTAGTGTTGTACTTGTATCATCCTCACCAGTCACCACCAAGCTGTAGTGTTGTTTCTGTGTCTGGAAATTTATCTGTATTTGTTTGACCATGTGTTGCTCTGATACTTTTTGGCAAGTTGTTGGTCTGATTTTTATTTGATCTAGAATTACTACTAGGGCAGTGCATTTAAACAGTTTCTGAGCATTCTGATTGATACTTTGATTTGCATTTGCATGTATTCCTCAATCCTGCGTAGACTGCCTTGTAATTTATATAGACTAGATATTCTTTCCTGAAAGCTTCCTGTTATGAAGAAAATGGAAATGATGTTAGGCTAGTGGAGAATCATACTTTCATTATCATTCACGACAAGCTCAACTGTCTAGCTTTCTTTGGACATGATGTTATATGGTGACAACATATCTGATCATGTTATGAAGAGGAAGTCACTGGTTTTATAGTTATTAATAGGCTTGTCAAAGATGGTTTCAGACAGTGTAGCTTCTTGAATTTTGCAGTCAAGTTTGACCTCAGAAGATGCATATTCAGTAAATCCAACAGAAACAGCGTCTCTGCCATTGTAAGCGCAAGGCTAAATATATTTGACACTTGGACCATGCCGTAGGTGGAAATTTCACAGGGTGGATGACTTGTACTTCATAAAATCGTATATATTAGCATTGTACATATTTTCTGTTCATACCATGTATATAATTTTTGGTCATACCATTTATCGTTTACCTGCTTTATGTATGCTCCAATGAATTTCTGCTTGCTATTTTTTGTTTGTTTTTTGGTGTAGTTGTATGCAATAACTTAGTGATGAGAAGTGTTGACTATGGTTGGGCTTCTTCGACAGGCTTTGCAGAACGAGAAAGGAAAGAGGCGAAGGAGGTTCTTCAAGTGATGTATTTTTTTTGCTTGGGAGGTTTTCTCCCTTTTTTGGGGTGTAAAGCAAAAGGGGGAAAAATTGAGGGTACTATATTCATTTCAGGCGAGCCAGTTGTGCATTCCATTAGGTTAGCATGAAAAGGTTTAGTAATGTAAGTTATAGGGTTATTCAGGAATGTATTCAATCTATTCAAAATTTTGGTGTATTTTTGTATTGTTTTGGGTGCCCATCTTGCCTCTTGAGTAGCGACGTATAGCTATTAGCTAGTTGTAATCAGAAGAAGCAAAGGTGGCATATCGTTTGCTTGCTGCCTCAATGATAAAGGAAAATGCTAGGTTGCTATTAAATTATTAGACCGTCCTGGAGGTGGTGCCTCATTAGATTGATCCTGTTTCTAGAATAATGCATGTCGTCATAGTGAATGACAATTTCCTTGTTGAAACTGTTAGGGTCATGTAATTGCTAAAGCTGGATAATTGACTGAATATGAGAATAAGAGTTAAGTTGAACGACCAATTGTTGAAGTAAATTTAAAACTGTTGCAAGGGGCTTGTTTTCAAGAAATCAATGAAGCTTTATTCTTTTTATTTTAAAAAAAAATAAGTTTTATAACAAGCTTCAAGATTTCCAGAATTTTGATTGGAATCTTTCTTATTATCAGTAACTATATGCTAAAATAGGCCATCATTGTTAGCATGACCTAATAAAAGTTGACTTGGTCTGCTATGGTTTTCTCATAAATTTCATGCAATTGAAATGATTTTCCTAATAATTTACACTGAATTAATTTCTTAGTCAATACGTTATTAATATCTGATTATTATATTTTTATATGGGCATAACAAAATATATTTAAGGTTAAATAAGTGAATTGACATATGTGCAAGTCAAAACGTATCAAACAAATAGTAACGGAGGGAGTACAAAACAATTGAAATTACATAACTCTACTAGCTTGTATTGGGAATTGTAATCTTTTACTACCTACGTCTATTTTTAGTAGTACTTGCTACATTCTTCTTCTTTTTTTTTAAATCTCAATAAACAACTTTAAAAATTAATATCTAAAAATTATATATTTGGAAAGTTTATACCGAGACAAATCAAATAAGATCTCATATTATTATATTTTTTGTTACGTATAAAACATTAAAGTAAGTCAAAATTACACTATGTAAAGTGTTGAAAACCATAGTGTCTTTCTTGAGTCTTTCCCCGAGTGAGTATCTTTTTGCCTTACTTTCTAGTAAGACTTTCTTGTATTACTCCTCCAAATAATTGTGGTCAGTAGCTTATGCGTCCCATATTATACACGACTCAATACAAGTGTCATGAAAGGGGTGTTGCCTTAGGTTTTTTTGTACTACTGAATGGCTAATGTTGAGATGCTATTAATAATAAGAACTTTAGTGATATTAGGAGAATGTTGTGATAATATATTGAGATATATTGTAATAATTTGAATGAAAAGTCAAGCCATTGAGTGTATATTTTGTAAGTAAGTATAAAATTTTTGTATTTAATTTGTTGCTCATGATATCAAGGTAAGGTCTTGTTCATTTCATTTTAATTTCATTTCAGTTTAGTTCAACTCCTAATTTTCTTCTATCATAAGCAATTCATTTTAGTTATTTTTAGTTCAATTCAATTTAATTGTTTTCGGTAAATATGAACAAGCCCTAAATATCAATGTATTACTTTTATTTCATATATTTCAAAATTGATTTTTAATTTTTTTTTAAGTGGGCTAACATTTTTAGTCAACATAATGAATCGTTAGAATCATTATTGTAGAAATTACCTATCGATTATTTAAAGAACATCTTTAGAAAAGTTGATTGCAGCGTATCACAATAATAGTTTTAACCTACAAGGTAATTATAATTAAAAAATTTACAATACATATAATGTTAATCAAGCTCAACGGTACTCAAGTATGTCCTTCAATGACCTAACTAAAGTAAAGTTGTAATAAAATATATTGTGATTAAGGTCCTAATCTATAGAGTTGAACTTGACTGAAGTGAACTGCATTGAAATTTTATTTTCATTTTTTTTTTTTTTAGTTTTAATATACTCCCTCGAATTTTATTTCTGTGTTGAACAACACACAAATCTCTTGCACAGATAAAGGAGTATCATGCGCTTATTTAATTACAGCACACAAATTACAATGTCATTACTCCATAATGTACTGTGTTCATAGAGATTCAATTTTATTTCTCACGAAACTATAAAAACACAAAAAAAATCACTTTTTTACGTGATATACAATTATGTTTCCCATATTTGATTACATATTACATATGGTATATGTTTCGACATGTATCCCCAAGGACACGTACGTACGTAGTTGTAGATAATTTACGTAATAGATATGATGCATGCATGAAAGGAGTAAAGAAAAAATGAAGAAAATAGTGAAAGATTAAAAGAACATGGCAATTGACATGCATCAGTTAAGTAGATCATCACTCTCATTATTCTTCCAAGGGCTAGCTGCTAGGGTAAACTCACACGGGCATGCATTTGTACGTGTGATGTGTAATGTATGTAAATATTTATATTATACGGGTAAAAATTTTATCATAACAATATATAATATAAAAAAGTATAATAAATATAAAGATATAATATATGGACCCATGGTAATAAACGTGAGACAACTTAATTCGATCTCACATAACATTTATGCTCTTCATTCCAACACTCACTTACACCACTCTACTTTGGCGGCACTGTAAGATTCTTAGAGAGGAAACTCTATCTCTATTAATCCTCACGGGACTGCAACGCCCAGCATTTATTTCGACTATATCATATTACGTAGCATCTACTTAGCCGCAAATTGGCTAAAGGACAAAGGCGATAATTAGACTTATTTTCAGTTCAGTTTAGCTTAGCATGCAGTATAACCTGTTGCAACTTAGTTTTGACTTTTTGCATTATCTACACATCACATATCTCAGTAGTACTTTAGTTAATGATCGATTTGTGTTTCTAATTTGATCCTAACGCATGAAAAGCCATGATCGTGTGGATCTTATTTAAGTCTTTCTAATTTGTGTTTTTATCATTGTATAATTAAAAGTTTTATTGACACGCAACTAAATACATTAATGTGTAAAGATCCATTTGTTTTGGCGAGCTTGAAAAGGTTAATGTTACAATCATAACTTCATAAGGGAGCAAAGAAGTGTAGTATGCTTTAATCTAGTGCATTTTCCCTTTTCTTTAAAAAAAAAAAAAAAAAAAAAAAAAAAAAAA
>PYUH01000120.1:6593946-6607766 GCA_016808085.1 Suaeda aralocaspica | reverse complement strand
CCTTTTTTTTAAAAAAAAAAAAAAAAAAAAAAAGAGAAAAAACTAAGCTAAATTAAAATTTGTTTCTCTAATTGATTATCTCTTCAATTTCAATCAATATATGAGCTAATTTTGAATTATTCATGATCAACTTTTATACAAACAACCTCATTTATTCAATAAATCATTAGAGTATCTTTATTTTGTCATAACTCAAATTTGTTGTATGATGAGTAAAGTCAACTAATCCAAACTAAAGTAACCTCGTTTGTTCTTTCGAGTAATCCCACTATATTTTGCTTGGGTGTGTTTAAGAGCAACCAATTGTTTTGGTAATTAAGTAACGCATTAGATCAATAATTTCCCCCTATATAACAAGATATTGGTAATTATTTTAGAGAATTTAAGGAGAGATGTTTCACAATGAACTTATGCACAAACTAGATTTTATGTAAAGCTAATTGCATTCACAGAATACAAATTCTTAATATGGTCAATCACCCTCATGACCATCAAATGAATTAAAGTTGAACAAAAATAGATGTTTTAATGGGGGGTTAAACAATGATTGTTGATGAGTTAATTGGTGTAATTTCATTAGTTTCAATGGAGCATAAAAAATGAGTTTATGTAACTATTAAGGGCAAAGTTGTAATTTTGTAGACAAAAATTTATTAAATGAGAAAACAAAAAAATTGTTGCAACAAAAAGATCGAAAATTTCCAAATATGAAAATTGTTGCAATTAAAAAAATGGAGGAACTAAATAGGACCAAAGATTTATATTATAAGTGGAGTTATATTTAGTTAATTGAAAGATTGGATTAATGAGAAATTTGACTAAATATGCCCAAAATGTTTGGGCACTAGACACTTCTCATTCTTGTCCAAAACTACTACCATAACTCTCGAGTCACCAATAAAGAGTTCTTTTTAAAATTTCAATCTCTAGTATGAATGTATGATGTCTTTCATGTATTTTTTTATGTCTCAACTAAAATGCAATACGACATTTAAACTTTCGAGTCAAACTTGATGAATTTTCTTATTGACTCTGATGTGTATATATATATATATATATATATATATATTTTAGTTTTTTCATTTTCTGACGCGTTTTCTTAATTTATTTACCTGTCGTAGTTATCACTTGGGTAACTGTTAATATCCTTGCTGAATAATATATATATATATGACTATACGAGTTCACACTCCCTTAAAATTTGATACTTTGTAGTATACAGTTTCCTGATAAATATTTTAAACAATATATGCAAATATTGCTAAGTTTCTTGCTCCAAAAAGTTTGATCAACAATTTTAGTGTCACATAAACATGACACATTGATGTATATAATGTGGCTAATTTATGATTATCACATAAATTTTTCCTAATTTAATTGATACTATTGATTAATTTAGTATATATTGATGTAATTTATATATTAGTTGATAATTTATCTTATAATTAATATTTTGTATTCTTAATAGATTTATATAAAAAAAAACGGATTAACACAAATAAATTATTATATAATTAGTAATTATTATTTTCTAAAAATACAAAAAATCTAAAAATTAATTTTTGAAATTTATCAAAATATAAACAAATTATTTTATGTTTAATGTTAATAATTAATAATTAAATTTGTAATACATGCATTTGCACATATATTATAAATCGATTCAATTCTATTTTGCATCTTTCTGATTCAACATTTATTTATTAAAAATTATGTGTTTTCAACTGATAATCAATAAGATATTTTTGTAAGATCTATTTTTAAGCTTTGCAAACAATAAAAAAGCATATTTGTTGAAGGTTTACATATACAAGCAGTCTTAGTACTTTCATAAGCATATAAGTAATTAATTATAACTATAATTCAAAAGTTTAAAAAACATATTACCATGAGAAAAAAAGCAGGAGACCAGTGAAGTTAACCGCCCTATGTATCCCCTACCAAGAAAAGAAAGGGATTGAAAGGAAGGAAGAAATAAGGGGAATTACATTTTTCTTTCAAATCTTTCCAATTTTGAAGGGATATAACTAAGAAGAGATCTCTAACTCAATCTTCTTCCCCCAACCATTGATCCAAACAAGAGTGTTTTCCCTCGTTCCTTTCCCTTCCCTGCCTTCCTCTCCGATCCCTTGCATCTAGACAATGTGTCACGTAATTGATTTTAATATCATGATAGATTTGATATTGTAATCGAGGAACAACTCAACAAAAAGCCTAAACTGATAGTTAGAGTCGAAAATAAGTTTATATATTGAATCTCAAAAGTATTATAATGATGTTACCTTAGAGCAATTAATTAACTAGCTAAGCTAACTAGTTATACGGAACATATTGGAATATCCTCCTAATAATTTGTTGAACAGTAATCATGGTCAAAAATTGTTTGTGATAAAAGGTAGCTGACTCTTTTATTATTATTATTATTATTATTATTATTATTATTATTATTATTATTATTATTATTATTATTATTATAAACATACGAAGTCATTCGAATCACGAGTACAAGAAATTAGTAGGGAGGCCATATATAAATATATAATCTAGAGTAAATTTGGTATTTCATCAAGTTTCGGGATACTACCCATGCTTTACAAAACACAAATAATAATACAACTCTTAATAGTATTTACAAGATTGTCACTCGATTTATTTTCTTAACCAACTCACTGTAAGTATTTAGACTTTCCTCTTTTGGTTTGACCGCAACTGATATATGTTTAACTTGATCAATGCATATTTTATATCATTAATATCTAGAATTTTATGTTTGCAAAAATCATACAGATGTATACATCAAGACGAATTAGACAAGACCCTGCATGACTATATTGATACTTATATATTGATAGATATAATGAAAACTATAATTAATAGTGTCAAAACTCTAAATATACAAGTCAATGTGGTAAGGAGAGAGTATATTAGATTAGATAAGGGTGATAAATCCTTAAAAAAATTTGTATTGTCACAAATTTATTGTGCTATACATGCTAAATTGTATCCTTTTTATATATATAAAAAAAAAAGAATAATAATAATAATAATAGTAAATAAATTGAGGGAATAACATGCATCTTTCTTATACAAAATATATACGAGATGTTATATGAAGCGCTGCTGCCTCTCAGTCTATCGCGGGCTACTCAACCTCTAAAACTGAGCCTGTAGGTCGATATTCAGCTCTAACGCCACTTATAGACTAACGAATATTCTAATTCTTCGAAATTGAGCCCTACCGGCGATATTCAACTCTAAAGCCCATGCGTCTTATGACTTGCATGTGTCTATCTATCCTGCTGAGTCTACCGACCCTACTTGAGTATCAAGTGCTCACGATCCAATAGGTATAACCGGTTGTATAAAACTAGTACAAGTAAAGCTAAAACAAAACTTTTGTTCATTTGATTTGAATAATCTAAATATTTATCTCATTTTAAATTAAATAAACAAAAATTTCCCATTAGTCGTACCTAGCTAGAAACTAGAAAGGTATTATAACATTTAGTTGCAACAAACTATTTTTTTTTTAGTACTCACAAATAATACCTCTGTATTGCAACTAATTATTTACAGAGGTGGTAATATAAATTCGCCTAATATAACTTATCAAACATAGAACAAAATAGAACCCTAATCAAACGATGAAATTAAATTCATTGTCCCCTATAGTAATATTTTGACAGAAAAACCTAATCTTTTTCGATATTTGTAAAGAATTACAATAAATAGAGTGGTGGTCCAATAAAAATCTAGGTGGGAAAGAGTACTCCTTAGATCGATCAATTTATGTGTATATATCCCTTTCTAGCACGTCACTTTCGTCCTCTTTATTTTCTTTCTCTTTAGATATGACTTCCATCATATTATTCCTTATAAATATACAAAGCCCTTTTATGGCGGTTTATTCTTCATATCAATCAAATTCCAACGTCGTCTTCTAACTAGCACAAACACCATAATCGTCGTCGTCGTTGCCATCACCGCCATGTCTCATATAACTGTTGAGAGGAACAGAAGAAGGCAGATGAATGACCATCTTAAGGTTTTACGTACCTTAACACCTTCCTTCTACATCAAGAAGGTATGTACAATGTATACGTGTGTATATATATATATATATATATATATATATATATATGTATGATCATTTCATACATGTGTATTTATGTACTTCATTTTTATTTTCATCTAGAAGTAAGCTGAAATTGATCATTAGCATAGTTTAAGAGATTGAGTAATAACTAAGTTGTTGTAGCTTATAGCGAGCTAGGGCATTATGAACCGTGGTTTGAATTATAGTTTTCGATCCTAGCTTGAATAAACCATGATGACTTCCATCGAAGGTGAGATGAAAACCATTCTCATCATCATGCATAATTGGAGTATGTTTGGGGTGGATGAGGAGTATAACGATTATACACCCTCATAAATCCCTTATAATAATGATCGAGGAATATTCACTCAAGATTCTATCTACGATGGTTTTATCATGCCACAGTACAATTCTCTCACAACCTTAACTAAACATAAGAGTGTGATTTGGGAAAGCTTAAGCTTAACTAAACGCAAGGGCTTATCTCCTTAGCGGATTATGATTTATTTAAATAAAATGCTCAGTTTACCTCAAAAAAAAAAAAAAAAAATGGAACCATATTACTCCAAATTTATTTATTTATTTATTTATTATTATTATTATTGGTTTATTAAAGAAGAATTTTGATCGATTACCCTATGCAATATCAAGTAGGATGTTCATTCCTTGTAATAAAATGTATACCGGAAAGTCAGAAACCCTTAAATCTTTAATTGGATGTATATTTTATGCTTTGAAGAACAAAAATCTTATATTATGCATGCTTTGAAACTTGAAAGGGGGATCAAGCATCAATCATAGGTGGAGTAGTAGAGTTCATAAAAGAGTTGCACCAAGTTCTTCAATCCTTGGAATCACAAAAGAGGAGGAAAAGTTTGAGCCTAAGCCCGAGTCCGAGTCCTGGTCCAAGCCCGAGCCCTAGACAGTTACTGCCTAGTCCTCGCCAAGTTGCTAGCACCAACCTCATCACAAACCACTCTTTTCAATTTGATGGTGGCAAGGAATTGGTGGCATCTTGCAATTCCGATGTCGCTGATGTGGAGGCCAAGATCTCAGGGACTAATGTTGTGTTAAGGGTTATATCAAAGAAAATTCATGGACAACTTCTTAAGATAATAAGTGTTTTGGAGAAGCTTTCATTTGAGATCCTTCACTTGAATATTAGCAGCATGGATGACACTGTTCTCTACTACTTCGTCATCAAGGTATTTAAAGTGCAAGAAGTTTCTTAATGAATTTCTTTTCGATATTTAATTGAAAAGAAGTTCACGCACTATCACAATTCATCATATCAGTAACTATTCATATACTACCTCCGTGTATTTAGTTGCAGCAAATGGAAATTTTTTGTGAAATACAAAATATTTATTTGTTGCAATTAAAAAACGGATGAATTGAAGTATCTTTCTAACGTGACCTGATGACCTAAACAAAAATAATACTATATGTATTTCTTAATAATTACCTCCTTGTGATTGCAATTTTATCATTATTAAGTTGAAATGGTATTATTGTGAATATTGTATATATCATTTTCAATCTCAAACCATACCGACCCTAGGGTTTCAATCAGAAAGAATTGTTACTGGTCGGACTTGCTTCATTTCGATCGAATGAAATTTCAGAATTTGTAGGTTGATGATTGTTTTTTTGTCTATGCATAAATGGTGTCACAAAGGCATGTTGTAATTTATTTTAAACGAAACTCTCAAAATTAAGCTACGTTATTATACCCCCCAAGGCTTCACCGTATGTACCAGTCTAGCTAAACTTAATTAGACGAAAAGAATAATTTTGTATTGATTACTAATGACAATAAATACTAAGATACATTTAATACTTCTTCTAAACAAAAAAAGAAAAGCACAACATAATACACTATTAAGTGAATGTTTGATGATTACATGCATTATCTAATTTTTGATAACCATGCATCTTAACCTAATACTTGTGACTGACTATTGTTTGTACGAAATGTGGTATAGATAGGGCTAGAATGTCAGCTGAGCATGGAGGAACTAGCGGCCGAAGTTCAACGGAGCTTTTGTACCACCAATACCGTCACCATCACCACTATTACGGATAAATAGATCATTATTATTGCCTATAATAACTATGAAATATGTTGGATTCGATACTATACTAGCTTTGTTTTCTAATAATAATGTACTTGTTTTTTCATAAGAAAATCTATGTAAGTATGTAACTCAATATATCGCTGATTTACTACAAGATTATTATTTTCTCCAATATATATATAACGTACTCATTACTAGTAGCAATAATTACCAAGTGCATAATTTTAAATCTATGTGTGCCCACTGATTACAAGGATTATTACTGAAAGCATCAGCAAACGAATTAAGTTATTAATAGTCCAATGTTGTTGTAGTAAGTTATTTTATACTACGCAAATTATTAGTCAGTCTAAAAGGGAAGTTTTTTTTTTTTTTTTTTTGAACCACATTAAATGTTACGTTGTTTTTATTTTTTGTGTTTTTTTTTTCTTGCTTGGCCCGGGAGCCACGTACAAGACTATAAAAGTGGATAATAAGAACTGATTTTATGATACTCCTAAAATTGGGAGGGAAGATTCAAGCACCTAAGCT
Source organism: Suaeda aralocaspica (assembly GCA_016808085.1). Classification (NCBI taxonomy): domain Eukaryota; kingdom Viridiplantae; phylum Streptophyta; class Magnoliopsida; order Caryophyllales; family Amaranthaceae; genus Suaeda; species Suaeda aralocaspica. The sequence continues at coordinate 6,601,061 of PYUH01000120.1, read as the reverse complement.
ACCTCTCACTCTCCAACACTACACCTTAACTTTATTTGAATTGGTATTATTCCGACATCGCGTGATTACTCCTTCCCTCTTCTAATTAGTGACTCTCTCTTAGCTTACTATGAACGAATGATCCTAGCCACAATATATATAATAATTCAACATTTTAACCTATTATTAGAGAAATTATTGATTTGCACTATTTGTCATCGCACCTTGGCTAATTGAAAATCCTGAGGCGCGAACCTACCGACTACCGTGCACTAGATTATAACTAAACACCTTTAAGTCTCCAAAGCAACGCATGCGTCCGCTGCTTGATTGCCTTCCTACAGTAGGAGTTTCGGCCCCCAAGGGCATGTGTCCTAGGCTAAGACCTCATGTCGATTGCGTTGTAAGGACCACCTTGAAGTACAATTCTTTACAAGTGGCAGATTGAATTCTTTGCAGACGACTTAAAAATGCAAAGGGGTTTTGTAAGTGGAAGATTGACTTTTCTTCCACGATCCACTAAGTGCAAAAAAAGGTTGTCTAGACACCTTAATATTTTGAGGATCGTGTCTACCAATTGTGGTGCATGGGCTGCTCAAAGCCCAGAATCATGCGTCAGGCAACCTCCTCCTCCCGTCGGAAAATACTACATAGTGCAAAAAAAAAGATTGCATCCCCTCAAACAGTACCATGCTAAGCATGGGGCATGAGGCATCTTGGGTCGTCAAAAAAAAATGTAGTAAAAATGCCCCTTGGGAAAAAAGAGGCTCATCAAAAAGGTCACCAAAAAGTGTCGAAAAAGTATGAATGACCAAGGGGTCGTGATTTTGAAAATCCTCAAAAGAGGGATGAAAACTCAAATTAGTAGGCTGAAACCAATCATGGGGAGTCCTGTGGTCACCCAGAACACTTGGTGAAAAAACAGGGCAAAAACAAGATGGATCTCAAGGACAGTCCTTTGAAAGGTGAAAACGATGGTTATAAGTTTTTGAATGTTCCATGGTCCCCGGAAAAAAATCCAAAAATTTTAGACCACATATGGTCAAAATATGAAGCTTAAGCATCTAATTAGGGTTGAAAAGAGGGTCATAAGAAGCTCCCAAGAGAGCGAAAAAGACTAGTGTTTCGTTCTTCCAAAATATCTTCTGCAAAAGGGATGATAACAAGTGTTTAGAGGCCGAAATCGGTAATGGGGAGTCCTAATGTCCTATGACCCAGAACACGTATTAAAAAACTAGTCGAAAAGAAAACAAAGCCCGGGGCAACTCCTTTGAAAGCCGAAAACAAAGACTATAATTTGCAATTTTCAGAGGTTCGAGGGTCCCATAAAAAGTTTCTGAATATTATATTTCGTTCTTCCGAAATTTCTTCTACAAAAGGGATGACAACATATGTTTAGAGGCCGAAATCGGTAGTGGGGAGTCCTATAACCCAGAACACGTAGTAAAAAACTAGTCAAAAAGAAAACAGAGCCCGGGGCAACTCCTCTGAAAGTCGAAAACAAATACTATAATTACAATTTTCAGGGGTTCAAGGGTCCCGTAAAAATTCTGAATATTATACACAGTGCTCTTGCAGTAAAAATAGGAACCCTGAACAGCTATACGTGGTTGAAAAGGCCAACCATAAGAAGATCCCTGGAAAGCGATATAGACTAGTGTTCCGTTCTTTAGAAATGTCTCTAAAAGGAAATGATAACAAGTTTTTATAGGTCGAAACCGATCGTGAAGAGTTCTATGGTGACCCTAAACACATGGTTAAAAAAAAAAAAGAATGAAACAGCGTCGTAACGATACATGGCCCATTCAAAAGCTAAAAATGGTATAATTCACATATTTCATGGATTTCGGGGTCCCATAAAAAGATTGCCAAAATTTTTACACAATTCTCTTAAAGATATATGTTTTTTTTTTNATATTTTTTTTTTTTTGGGGGGGGGGGGGAGGATTTTCGTATATATATAAAATAAGATGTTTTTACAACTTTCCCAAGTGTTAATACTTAGGACTTGTTCTCCTCGTCTTATTTTTACTTATTTTCAGCAAAAATAAGTTCAATTCAGCAAAAATAAGTTCAGACCAGCAAAAATAAGTTCAGTTCAGCAAAAATAAATTTAGTTCAGCAAAAATAAGTTCAGTTCAAAAAAAAAAATCTATATGTATTATGCAAATTAATTTGTACATGGATATTTATATATCCACATCTTTTTAAATGAGAAATTATGGTATAAAAACAGTAGAATATAATTTTAAAAATATTAGGTAGCATTTTTGAAGAGAATATGTATTGTATGGAAATAATATGGAAAAAAATATTTACATATGATTTTATATTTTTTTATAGAATATTGGAAATATATTATTTTATATGAAAATAAATGTATGTTAATATAGATATATGATAATATTATAATACATGGAAACTATATGATACTAAAAAGAAGATGATAAAATATTGTGCATGCCTTTGTCCATAAGATTTTTGAAATTTGAGGGAAAAAATTCAGATTATATATAATTTAGAGATTATAATAAATCAATTGTTTTCACCTAAATAAAATTCAATTATAGTATATAGTTGCCCTATAATTTTAAATTAGTATAAAACAAATTCAGCTAAAATAAGTTCAGTTCAGCAAAACTAAGTTCAGATCAGCAAAAATAAGTTCAATTCAGCAAAAATAAGTTCAGATCAGCAAAAATAAGTTCAGATAAGCAAAAATAAGACGAGGAGAACAGGGCCTTAATGTCAATATGATGAATTACCGTAAACCTTATAAGACCCCAAGCTACCCCCTTAATGTGGTCTTGGCTCAAAGTTTTTAGTCTGAAAACAATTTAGACCAATCCAATTGATAAAAAAAATTATATATATAAATAAATAAATAAATAAATAAATAAAATAAAATCTGATCTGGTATGATTGGTATCAATCCAAAGTCTGATTTCGAAAACAATTTGTTCCTAACACAATCCGATGATATTGGTCAGAACATTTAGTCGAAAAATGATCCAATCTAAAAGACTTGATATGAAACTTGATCCCCTCCATAGATATTAGATATGATCATATGATGGTCCGAAAAAAGGACATGCTCAACCAAAATCAAGAGTGAGTTGGTTTGTAAAGGCTATAAGCATGGAGGGTGGGTGGGCCAGTAACTTTAGAGGGTGGACTTTCGTTGGGTCAGTGTGGATGGGGGTAGGTGGGGTGTTGGTGAGGGGGCTTCTGTTGGGGTCCGGGCATGGGTTTTTGGGTTGGCATGGTGGTGGACTGATGGGTCAGGTTAGTAGGCTTACATCAACCTACGGTTGCAATTTTTATACCTATAGAAATGAAAAATAAAGATGAAAGAAACAATCCATAATAAATAACTTCTGTTAAAGATGGGATTAAAGCAAAAAAGAGTAAAAGACCACCTAAAGCCTTAAAGGTGACACTTATTTGCAAAGTTGCAGTCATCATAATTGAACACCAAATATCATAAGTTTTGAACCTAACAGTATTAGTAATTGCTAATCAAGAGTTCCACTTGCATTAGCAGGAAATCTTTCAATACTAAATTAGTATAAGTAGCCTTTCCTGCATGTGTCATAAATATAAGGATGTTGTATGAAAGAAAAATTGATATCATTAAATTAAGATATAGAATATAAGAATATTAATACTTCGTATTATTATTTATTAAGAACATGAAGAAATGAAATGAAAGTTTCTTGAATAACATTTATAGCATAATCTAGTTAAACTATAGCAGCCTATCTAGGGCAAAATTCTCATGAATTCGTCCAACTGCACAGGAACTGGGTAATTGTGGACGAAAAATAAGTCAATTCATCTTAATTCCGACAGTTCATCTAGAAAACACAAACCATCAAATTGCCTAAAAAAATTGGAAGCCTATTCTACATGATACATTTTGTTGAAAGGATTCTACATGATACACTACCATCACTTGCTATTATCTCAAGACGATATTGATGTCTTTGTGTTTTTACACATGCATCAATTGAGGGATACTTTGACATCAACTGTTGAGTCAGTCAATACTACATCTCTTGAGTTCTCAGTTTTTGGGGGGTTGATAATCTCGAACTTTACCTTTACACACAATGGTTTCATGAATACAACCTCCTCCAAATCTCTGTTTAAATTCAATAACCAACGAATAATTGCATCCCTCGTCTTTTCTGATCTATCAGGGTTTAAAATCTCTGCTATTGTAGCTGCCTTTTCTTGATTGTCCTTGCAAGACTCAGAACTATTTTGCAGTTTCAAATAGAGTGGAGCTAAAATGATAACCTGCAAAATATTCAGAAACACATTATCAATCCCTGCAAAGCATCCTGGATTCAGAAGGGGCAACAAATGATAAAAAGATCAGCATACAATGCAATTGACAAGGTAGTTCAGCAATTAGTAGTCACTTATATTGTTTGAAGAAGCCCGAAAAAGTAGCTGAATTTCCTAATACTGGTGAAAAATGATTGATTTATAATTATACCCTTTATTGGGGATGGTAAAAGACTAAAGGGGGCAAGGGACAGCATTGCAGCAATACACAGCTTTTAGGAGGTTGACATGTGACAACTTTTGTGGAAGAGAGTACAGTTTTTATCTAGTGTTGTACCTTTTGCAGTAGGCTAGTAGCTCACTTAACAACAATCAAGTTCAGTATCTAAATAAAGTTTGTGAAGTATCGTACCAAGTCAATCTAAACTGCCAAAGAAATTTCCAGTATTCTCCCTTCTCGGGAGGATGTTAGCATGTTAGAGGAAAGCAAACGCATACCTCACTAGTTCCTGGACTTGTGTTGACAACACAGTTGATATGAATTTCTCCATCTTCCGATTCCCTTCGTGGTGTTGTTTTTTCTTCCAAGAAGATCTCTGGTTCTTCTTCGAAAGCAAGATTGTCCAAATCATCATACCACTGCTGCGCAGCTCCAACCTGCAAATAATGTTTAATACATCAGCCATCCGGTACGGTTTTATCTGACAAGACTACAAGTCCAGATAATTTATCAAAGTGATATACAATATCCTATTTAAGTACATGAAATGTCGGAAAAAGTAGCAAGCAGCTAGTTTATAGGAGAAAACAGTGGTTGATAGAAACCTTCTCTGCGGTGGCAGCAGTGTTTTTCATGCCCAAGACTTCCACAGCAGCACCTCTTACTTGACGCCATACACACGATTCTTCCAGAGGTTCTATCAATTTTGTGCTCCCAGGAATATCTATAGTCAAGTGCACATCTATTTTACCTATTTTCAGCAAGGTTAATGTACTAGTCAGAAATTTTGGCCACCAAAATTTCCCAAATTCAAGTTTGTTTCTTTTTTTTTTCCCCTGGCCTTACAAAGTGAACAATGCCAAAGAGGAAGAACAATAAAAAAAAACATACTGTAGAAAGAAACTATAGGGGGGAAATAAGTTAATACACTACGCACACCAGACTACCTGGTAATAGTGTGAAAGACTGTATATGATCAACATGAGCTTCACCATAAACATCACCGCTGTAATATTGAAGCAATAAAATCATACATCTGTTTCAATACCTTGAACATAGTGACAAGAATTGCAGATACTTACGTGGTAAAAGCTCTTTCCAAAGGGAAAGATAACCAATAAGGGAGCGCAAGCGTTCCAAAATTAGAAAATTTAAGATCTGAAAAGGAATCAGCTCTCTTGTTCATCATCAAAACCCTCTGGCCAGCTTCAGAAACCATTGTAGGCTAAAGACGTCAATATAACTGAAAGCCGCAGATATAGATAAATAATATTTTTAGAGCAATAAATACTTTCTTACCCGTATCACAGATAAGCAAACGGTCTCCCAACACAGAAATTGAGGATACAAAACCAGAATTTGAAATGCCACCTAGTGCATTAGTAGAATAAACTAGCTGCTGAAGAATATCACTAGAAATATCTTTTAAGTGTGAAACTTTTTCTACTATCTGTTGGCCGCAGAGTTCCACTATATCGCTATGCCCTATTTGGTTTGGTGCAATAAAACAATATCAGAAATCATGCCTTTTTGCAGAAAATTTTAAATAAACCAAAAAATAGTCGAAGGAAGCTGCAAGGTCAATTTATATTACCTCTGGCTGAATTGTGGACCCTGCCACTACCCATATTCATGACCCACAATGTTTTTAAACTGCACACAAATACATTAACATACAAAGATATCACATTCGAGAACCATTTGATAGTTGAAACATATCAGATCAACAATAGGGAAGCTACCTTTTTGGCTAGCAATGTAGCGCATGAATCACTTACGTAGTACTATATATGGATGGATTAAACTAATTACATTACTTCCTTATTGGACACTAAATTCTTTCCCTCTCTCTCTCTCTCTTATCACATGGCCCCTTCTCTTTTCTGCTCTAATATCTCTCTCCTCCCCAAATATTGCCTAGGAGTCCGCAATTTTTCAAGTGAAGCATTTATTTTCATATAGAGGCAGTAAATAACATGAATGATGGCTAGCTATGTCCAGCAACACTAAGTAACAAAGGCAAATTTTATATGCTAAAACCATATCCAAACTTGTATTGGTAATCAAGACAACTTTGATAACAAAATCCTGTAACCAAAGTAGTGTTTCTCTCAGAAAGTCACTCTTTAGCTCAAATAATCCCAAGAATTCAAGAAACTAAGAAAGTGAAATACAAACTCAAGTACAGCACCCTTATTCACATTTTCACACTTACTTTAGTATATGAGACTGACACATGATTGGGCAGGATACAAGCGCATTAAAGCCCTTAAGGATTTATGTTTTTCACAAGGACGTCATCTAGCTCAAGATGTCATAAGAAAATAGCTAACCTTTTGTTCATGATGAAGAGATCATCATCCTTGGACTTTAGTAGATGCCAAGGAAATAACAGTGAATCCGAATCCAATTCAACAGACTTCACACCGGCATCTTTTTTCAACCCCAACTTATTCAAGACCCATGTCCAAAATCCACTTTTCTCTTTGTCACTGACAGTTGGATACAGTGTTTCTAGGACTCTGCTGCTAATATCTGCTCTTCTAATAGCATGATTCTTTATCAAGAAAAGGACACACAATAAATATTCACGGCATGCAAAAATGCAATCTCAAAAAAAAAA
>PYUH01000120.1:6549927-6592146 GCA_016808085.1 Suaeda aralocaspica | reverse complement strand
AAAAAAAAAAAGGAATAAAAGAAAGCCTACAAACTTATTTTATTATCCTTTTTGCATGCCTTATACATAGAATACTCATCTTTGTCACATTCATCTTATGAACGTAACAATATTTCAAAGCCCAACACATTATGTAAAAAGTAATTGCTTACAAATAAAGAGAAAATTTACTAAATTACGATATATCATAAGGCAGAAGTTGACAATATAGCAGCAGCACAAATTGAAATCATAACAATTTTGAACATAAAATTAATTTATTCCAAAATGTTCAGCATAGGTTGAATGAATGATTAATGAAATATATCACGATGGACTATACCAAATATTTCACTGATGACTAAATTGGAAACATTAATGACAAGGTTATCACAATAAAGGGGGGACAAGTTACCAAGGAGCTATAAAGGAGTTTTTTACATATTTGGGTTTAATCTAAAGAGATAGTTAAGTGTCATGAATAAATTCAAACTAAGTTATTCTTAGTTATATATGCAGTGAAAAGGAATCACTGATATTCTGCTTGTGAAAGTGTGAAACTTTATTAACGTTGCTTCTGGGTATAATCATTTCTTTAGGTGCAGAGAACAATAGCCAGTGTTAACTAATGCTAGGGAGGGAGTTCCTAACAGATTATCTTTGAAGTTATTGTTATTGCCATAGTTTATCAGTTATATTTTTAACTGATGATACAGACCATTGGCCAATGTAGATCTCGAATTCTTAAACATGACCTGCTGTAAAGAAATTAAGCACAATAAAAAAGGCAAAAGAAAAAATGTTCTGTAAAGTTATGATGTACCTCCGAGTCCACTATGTACAGACAATCTTCTGAAGCATGATAATAGGATGCCGCAGGCCGCATAAGTTTGGCAGCTTCAAAGTCTCCATCTTCAAAACCTGGGGAAGAACCGATCTGATAAAAGCTGTAAGTGTGAACAAATCTCTCTTTCAACAAATGTTAAACATCCAAGAATTTATCCAATAGTGAAAAAGAAAACCTTCAATAAAAATCAAGCTTTAACTACAAAGTGATGGTTATACTGTCTAGGCACTCGAGAGAGCCATGAAGAACAAGTGGCACTAAATTACAAGGGAAAGTTCGAAGCATGTCTGTATAATTTACATTGGAAATGCTTAATAAATTCAAACATTTGAATGGGATTTTCACTAAATGGAAGTTGTTAACAGAAGAGTACAGAATTGCAGCAGCTGCAAGTAACCCTTTTCTTTCAAATGAAATATAAAGCACAGCCATTCTTTCACCACGAATGCAAAGGAATAGAGAAAGTGAATGTGAAACAGTGGAAACCCACTGATTCGGACAGGGTTGATTTGTAGCCAGTACTAGGTGTGCAGCCTAGAGCTTAATATATAGCATCACTGAAATGAATCGAATTAGCAAGATGTAGAGGAAAAAAGAGGGGCATACAACCAACATTGACAAAAACCTTAGCACCAAAAAAATGCCAAAAACAAGATAGAAACTTAGATTAATATAAGCACCAACCTAACTGATGTGATTAATTATTCTCAATTCATTTCACCAGCACTCAATCAAACCTGTTAATCAATCAAACTTAGAGCTGTTAAAAACTGGCACGACTCGCCAACTCGACCCGAACTCGACACGCCACTAGGGAGTATGGGTCGAGGACATCAACCCGTTGTACATTGGTTGGCACGACTCGACCCGCCTAATAAGCGGGTAAGGTTAGGGTATAGGATGGCAACCCGCTTAATTTAAACTGAAATACAACCTAATACCTGCACACAATCGAGCATTTGACTTTGCTGCTACTGCTACTATATTAATTAATATTGATGTATTTGGAAGTTGGAACTCTAATTGCCTAATTGTTATTGATGTATTTGGCTTGTTAATTGTTATCTTTCAACAATTCGCTATTTGGTTTGTAAAACTAATTTAAGTACTACGTACTAAGTTACTTACTAGTAGTACTAGACTACTAGTTACTATTTAGGACTTTTGGAGCTTTTGAACTTTATTATGGCATAATTGTTGAAGGTTTGAGCCTTTGAGAATTGAGATAACTAGATTAGTATTCTTAAAAGTTAAAAGTACGAGAGCTAAACACGTTAGGCGGGTTGTGCCGCGTTAGCCAAGTACCCGGCGTGCCGAGTTAGAGTTGGGTTGTGTGATCCTTTTAGGGGTAGGGGTAGGGTCAAGGGTGCCCAACCCGTTTAATTGCCAACCCGACTCGAAAATGACACGGCACGACTCGTTTAACAGCTCAACCGTCACTATCATATAATTTTGTGTCATAGACTCTTAAATCTATGAATTGTCTAAACTACAAATCAAGATGTGAAATAGTGAAGTAGCTATGTTCAATGTTCCCTTCCATTGTCTACTCTTTTTCGTTCTTCCCACTTTAATTTCTATTCTATCTTACTACTTCCTTCCCCACATGTAACGCTCCTACTTTTTCCACACAAAAAGCGCATAAAACACTGTCCCTCCTACTTTTTACTATAACACACACACTACATTTTCTATTACAGCCACAAAGGTCCATATTGCTATAAAATAAGGATAGGAAAAAAGAGAAAGGAAACAACAGAAAAGAAAGTTTTGTCTGTACAAAACTAATCATCAAAAGGTCAAGATGGTTGAACCATTCCCCCCTATTCTTTTCAGCTGATCCCACAAGTATGGATATTTTGGGAACCAATCATATTTTATAAACCATAAGTACTTTACAAGGTGAGACGGCTAATAATAGTGTAGGAGCCCATTGAGACAACATCATTCAGAATATTTATTAATACTATATGAGAACATCAATTTTGATACAGGGAGTATAATTTGACAAGGACAAATTTGGAAAGTTAAAATTAAAGGACATCCAGCTTCAGAAATATTTCCAAAGAAAATTGTAGTATAAGTTACTATAATAAGAACATACCACATCCAAAATCATCCCATCACAATTCAACACAATGACTCGATGATGATTACTGTCTGAAAGGAATATCCTTCTGCCAGATCCATCAGCTGAAATGCAGGCTGCAGTAGAGAGAAAGTTTCAGAAAAACTGCATTTTGTACTAGTTTAAAATATTGCTCTAAAGATTAGATAAACAATAAGTTCCTCTTTATCACATAATGGCCCTTCTTTATACTTTTGTCTTATATTGATTATTCAAAACAATTAGTAATTATTTTTGTAATCGATGTATATTATCCACATGACCACATCATCCGTGCAATTCAGAATATTTATCTCATGATTCACATTGTGCTCTTCTACTATTAAACAGTCTCCGCAATGGCTCTTCTTTTATTTGAAATGACTTGACAGCAATGTCATATAGTCACAATTTCACAGCATCTACCGCCAAGAAAATCAAGCTGAAAGTGTCTGCTCAAAAGACAACAAACAACTAGGAGTCTTAGAAAATACTTGACCAAAATTTACTGCAAATTCGAGAGAAGTAAATCTGGATGTCTTATTGTGAGTGCTATGCTGCCAGTAGAGATGTATGAGATTCAAGCAACCAACTTGCTAAGGATCATAATAATAGACAATTAATGCTAAAGGCTGGATGCAAACAGTAAAGTAGGAATATTGTAGCAGATAGAGGTATATGATAACAGTAGCTGCAGCAAGTGCTAGAGTAGGTGCACATTTTTTATCATCTAACTACTTTAGCTTTTCCATCTAGGTTGCTACTTTTTAAAGAGGACAAGGAGGCGAAGTCCTTCCTCTAACCTCTAAGGTCCTTCTACCTCTATCTCTCTCTCTTTCTCTTATGATATTGTATTACTTTGCTCAGCGTAAAAAAAAGTAATAGAGCAAGTTGCGTAACATCTTAATGCTTGACTCATGCACGGTTGCACTCATCCTTCAACTAATCTTTGACATAACATTCTAAACTTATTCTCCTTGTTTATTCTCTATGCACAGCAAGATGAAAGGACATTCAGTAGCAAGAAGTACATAAAGGATGCTATTAACTAAGTGAAATCGTAAATTGGTCAATATATTTTACCCTAAACACTTTTTGGGGAATGGCTCAATATATATTGAACTGATTGAAGTGGGCAGGTGAGGAGTATACATGGGTAACTATTTCATAAACACGATATCCAGCGGATTAGGGATGCACTAAATATCAAATTCAGCCAAAGACAGTAAAGAGAGGATTACATCAGAATTATGCTATACCTGGATGATAAAGCAACAAGTTCTGCAGAAACAAACAAGCATAAGGTTCCTTGACGCCTTCAGCATGCTTAGTCCAAGTACTACTTAACTTATTAGCATTACCAACATTCTTGTCAACTTGTTCTTTCAAGTCTTTGATGCCTGCACGTAAAGAACAAAAAAGTTGATAAATATAGAGCCAATTTACAAAGCAGACTAAATGCTCGAAGAATTTCGAAAGAAAGGCAAGTTCTAGTGACAAATGCAACTAATGAAAATGTTAAAAAGATAATTCCAACGGATAAAGTGCCTGTTTTATGGACATCTTTAGGATTTAGTTGATGGTTATGACTATAAATAGCCTCAGTCACATTGGTACAAATCAGATTTTCAAGTTGAATACAAAGTTTTTTTTTTTGTGTTTACTCACAAAAACAAATTCCGTTTCCTTTATAGGGAGTTAGTGATTTTCTTTAAACTTTTGTGTGGATTAGGTACTGGTTTTGAGGATGCTTAGGCTTTAATCAAAGACTACATATCCAATGGGTTGAAAAAAACAAATTCAAAGCCTTTTCATCTGCTCTATGTTTGGAAAAAAAAAGCATCACCCCAGCCACACCATAATCCCATGACAACCACTAACCCCATCGTCATCATTTCAACAAATAATAAAATAACTGGCAGCACACTTATTGTGGACTTCATACATGAATACTGAACAAGTAACAATTGAACTCCACTCATTGGTATAGAGAAAAGGAAAGAAGAGAATGACATGCATAAACATGTTCCCAAAAATAACAAAACCTAAGCTACAAGGATATATGAAAGGAAGTCTAAAAACACTGTCCCAAGATTCCCAAAGCACAAAATAATCACCTCCAAGAAATCCAAAAATTAGTCTCTTTGGTCTCATTATAGTCTCACAAGATTGGCGAAAGAGCACTTTCGTTCCAGTTTATAAGAACAAATGAGATGCCCAAGATTGTTCTAACTAGCGAGGGATCAAGCTTATGAGCCACACTATGAAGTTGTGGGAGAGGGTGATAGAACATAGGTTGAGAGCATGCATAAGCATCTCTGAAAACCAATTTGGTTTTATGCCTAGGAGATCCACTATGGAAGCAATTCATTTGTTAAAACAAATGATAGAGTTCTATGGGTGCGGAAGAAGGACCTCCATATGGTTTACAGTGATCTAGAGAAGGCTTACGACAAGGTTCCAAGAGATGTACTTTGGTGGGCAATGATGAAGAAAGGTATACCACGAAAGTACATTGACCTGGTTAAGAATATGTATCAGGAGGTGTCCACAAATATTAGGACTTGTGGTGGGTTGACTAAAGACTTTCCTATAACAATTGGGTTGCACCAAGGGTCGGCGTTAAGCCCTTTTCTTTTTGAAATGGTTATAGATGAAATAACAAGGTCAATCGAGGATGAGGTACCATGGTGCATGTTGTTTGCAGATAATATCGTATTGGTGGATGAAACTAAAAAGGGGGTTAATGCCAAACTAGAGCAATGGAGACAAAGGTTGGAGTCTAGAGGGTTTAAGCAAAGTCAGAGTAAGACAGAATATATGGAATGCCGCTTTGGGACTCAGAGGGGGGTAAGTGATGCGGTGGGTGAGGTTGGACGGAAAAGTTCTAGATATAAAGAAATGTTTTAAATATCTCCGATCATTTATCCAAAAGAATGGTGATATTGACCAAGATGTGGCACATAGGATTGAATTTGGGTGGCTTAAATGGAGAGCAGCCACGGGAGTGTTATTAACAAAAACATCCCGTTAAAATTGAAGGGGAAATTCTACACGACCACCATAAGACCAGTGTTGTTCTATTCTACGGTACAGAATGTTGAGCTTATAAGAACGAGCACATTTAAAAAGTAGGAGTTACAAAGATGCGGATGTTGAGATGGATGTGTGGGAAAACTCCAAGGGATAGAATCAGAAATGAAGTCATACGCCGAAAAGTTGGTGTCGCAAACATTGCAAGCAAATTAAGGGAAAATCGCTTGCGTTGGTTCGGACATGTGAGAAGGAGACTTGAGGGAGCCCCGGTGCGACGAGTGGAAGGGTGGGATCATAAAGATCTAAAACGAGGTAGGGGCGACCGAAAATGACTTGGTGGGAAGGGGTTAGAAAGGATATAAAGCTTTTAAATTTACAGAAGAATGAGGTTCTCGATCACAGGGGATGGAGAAGGAAAATTTATGTGGATGACCACATGGAATGATTATTTTTGGTTCATGTAGCTGACCCCAATTTTGGGATTAAGGCTCTGATTAATTGGTCTCATTATAGTCTCCTCTCGACTAGAATATCTGAATTTTAAGGATGGTACTATTCTGCTAATCAATTACAGAATAAAGTGACAGTCAGAATTGAATTCTAATAAACAATCTCAAGATTCCAAAAGCGAAAAATTATCAGATAATCCATAGCTAAGTGATTGTGTGATGAAAGTAGACACATACCTTCACAAAGAATACTCAAATCAATGCCCCTCTCGTGATACAATGGGGGGTCTTCAAGACCTTTCAATAACATGCAACAAGGCCCAGCAGCCATCTAAATGAAAAATAATAAATAAATATATATATATATATATATATAAACAATTAAGGATGAAAGAACAAAGAAAGGGAAAGGTTAAAAAAAAATTAAAAAAAAAAAAAACAAACAACAACCTATTACAACAACTTCATAATTATATTTCCCCTTGTTATTTATGATCCTTATCATTGCTTAAGTTGAGAGAAAAGGAGGCACGGGAAAAACAAGCGACTTAAAATCCATGATATTATGATCATCAAAGTTGCACTTGGCATTTGATCTACCAAATCAAAATTACAACTTATTGAGTTTGGACTATGGTTTGTTTTAAGGGTATGTTGTGTGTGTAAGGGGTGCAGAAAGAAGCAACTTCTACTGAGTTCAATTTTTTTTATCAATAAGTTCAATCCACAACTACAAGTTCCGGTAAAGTAAATAACTTAGTTTATATAGTCAAATTTATATGGATATAAGCATATAACACACCCTATTGTGATGGGTATTATGGCAAAGCATGGCTCGAGCTTATGATTATGGTTTGATGTTTGGAGTGGTAGACAGCTATTGAAGCTTGATTCCCAGATTTTTTATAGGGGGCCATTAGCCGGAGATGCTATAATGGACAAGGACTCCACGGATTGTTCCTATTTCTCATATGTATTGGTACTTATCCTTCTCAAACAACATTTGCATTTAAAAAGTTACAAGCTGACACAGCACATAAATCTGGTGCCATCTCATATTCTATCTCATCATTTCTAAGAAAAACATATATGGGAGTCTGGAAAATAAAATCCAAGCAGCCTATAGAAAATACTCTTTGCAGCTTTATAATGCTCAAGCTCACACTAGAATGTATCCAAAACTTCTACGCTTCCCGTCTTTAAGATGGAAAGTCTCTAAGTGGGGTATCTAATTAGCCACAGAGATATTCTGGTTGAGAGTTTTGACAGGGTAAATGATTGGCCCAGCACAAAGACATTTTGATTGTGACAGGGGGAAATTATTGGCTCGACTTGAGTGAGTGCCACAAAGAAATTTCGTGTTTACATGCATCACTGTTCACTTTCTATGAAAACCTTCACTACTTGCATACATAAAAATGAAAACCTCAATGTATTGTCAAAGTAATCATATAAGTGTCAAAATTTCAACATTGCATTGCTGTGAAAAGATTTGAAACTAACCTCAGGGAAGCTCTTGCTGCACAATAAAATTGGGAAAGTGATGTATTCTTCCAGGATAACGTTGACAAGTTGATCATGCTCAGCCATAGAACAGGTTGAGGAGCAAGGCNGATAGCATGAAACAAAGTAAATTGGAAACCTAATATTTGAAGCCAAGGATACCTGAAATGAAAAGGAGAGGAAGATAGAGAACATGTTCAACAACATACTTTTCAAAATTGACTTATAAAGAAAAAGAAAATTACAACCAAGAACTTCTCAATTTCTAAACAATGCAAAACTTGATTGAAAAAGAATCTTATACGAGAGCGATACAATAAAATCAAAATATCTATATCATTGATTCTACCTCTGCTGAAGTAACTTCACTTTTTCAATCATATCCATTCGAACACCTTGAGATCCAGGAGGATCATCCAAAAACAATCCTGCAACAATTAAAAAGGCTCCATCTTTGTTGAAGGACTCCTTGGCTCTATCAGATATATTTATCCAATGGTGAGTGGGTCCTGTTAACCATTAATACAAAAACACTAAGCAAGATTAACAACAGCAAGTCAGCAAAAAGCACTAACTTCACACAAACAAAATCATCTGCAGGTAAGCAAAATGACCGTACTTGAACAAAGATGGCCCATCAAAACCAAGAGATTGCTTGATAATCGTACAAAGATATTTCATCAAAATTGTCAAGACTTATGATCAACTATGGTTCATCATCATAATTAAAGCCTTAATCCCAAACAGATGGGGTCAGCTGCATTAACCCATTCTCATCCCGTATAGTCATCCACAAATTTCATTCTTCTCCATTCATTCTTACCCAAAGCCAAATAAGATAATAAACCCAACCACGCCATGTCCTTTTGAACTCCTTCCATTCAAGTCATCTTTGGTCTCCCCCTACCTCTACAAAGATTCTTTTTATCCCAAATTCCCAACCCTCCATCCTTCTCATCGTTAACTCTATTGATCTTTCCACATGCTCAAACCAAATTAACCGGTTTTCTCGTATTTATCCTCAACATCTGCAACTCCAGCTTTCTTCCTAGCATCAACACATCCACTACAACATACGCTGCTACACCCAACTTAATATTCTCCTTGTTAACTGCCCCACATTCTGAGTTTCTGATCCATGTAGTAATGCAGTCCTACAGAACTTTTCTTATAACATACTTACTATGATTGCTATTAAAAACAGAACATAAGCAAATGCGCAGGGTTACAATTAAAAAGAATACTCGATCACATCAATGAAAGCATAAGCATTACACATCAGGCTTGTGTGTATATAGAACGGATGTAAATACGATAACCCATAAACAATGGCACAATGCGGAACAAAAAGGTGACTCAAATGTCAGCTATACTTTCTGTATTCTACCCATTGATCTACATGTGAAGTGCCAGTTGCATAAAAACTTTTTTATATCTAGCCAAAGCAATAATAATACAGTAAAAAATACTCCAATAATTGAATTGGTGATATGGTATGAAGTTATAATCTATGATAAATCCACATAGCATTTATGCTTCATAGTTTTATGGCTAAACTTAGATTTTTGCTCTCCAACATGAAGCAACACCACCTTGTATACAATATGTTTGGACTAAGTAAGATGGAAGGAGAAGCTAAGATAAAAATTAATAAAGATACAGCCTTTAGTCAAATTACAAGTAGAAATGGCCTAGCACGGAGGATACTAAATTTACATGGTGAAAGAATCGCAAGCCCCAACATTTACTCATTCTAGGTGAATCTAACATGTTGAGCATCAACCAAAATCAGAATTAATTTTTCAATAAGTATCAAAAAGTTTGAATAAATGCTCTAATTTCAGTGAAAAAGATAGCTTAGACATGTCATTGTAATCACTCAACATATTATTATGTCAAGACTCAAGAAAGAACAAAAGCAGCAACATCACAAAACAATAAAGATATCAAATCCACACCTTCTAAATGATCAAATGTTGACCTAATATACCCAATTAGATCCACTTCATTAAGGACATCCTTTGACATCTCTGCTAAAGTTGAAAACCTGGAAATAACTGCCACTAGTCATTTAGGACTGTTAGCAAAATTAACAACATAAAAATTGAGCATACTTGGATTAAAGAAATAGAAGTTTTTGGCCTTTTCAAAAAACCATTAAACAACAAATAAAACGACAGAATTCCAAACATATGCAAACAATCTCCTAGAATCAAGCCAATACTTTATCACTTTATTTTTTTGATCCTCCGCTTCACACAGTTAAGCAACAATTTTGCCAAATGGTTTCCCTCCCTCCCTCCCTCCCTCTCTCTCTCTCTCTCTCTCTCTCTCTCGGCCTCAGTCTCTTTTCCCTTTGCCTCAAGTTTATGGTTTCTGGTTTCCTCTTAATCTTCATTTCAATTTCAAATCCAAAAAGTGGAACAATTTTTGAGTTTGGGGTTGGTCACTAATCACCATCACCATTTGTTTGTTGTGAATCTGGCGATTTTTAGGTTTGGGTGGATGGCAAGTTCAGGTTGGTGCTATTTAGTTAGGGTGGAGATTCAGCATGTTTTGAGGTTTTTGTGTGGATGTAATCCACGGTGGGGGTGGGTGGGTGGTTTAAGTTGGGTGTGAGTTTGGTGGTTAGGTTGTTCTGGTGGGTGCGATTTTGGGTGGTGCATTATTGATCGTAAGTGGGTTGGAGGTGGACCGGGGGTTGTTGGTCATGAGTGAGGTGAGATTTCGGAGTTAATTTATTTTGGTGGGGATGTTTATGGGTAGTTGTTGGAAGTATTGGACATGCATGAGTTGGTGTTGGTTGGGGCAATTGGTGGCTGGTAGTGTTGGTTGTCGGAAGCTTTTCTATAGGAAACTTTATATTTCGCTTACTCACATAGAATTTTGAGCCATCATGTTTGTTGCATCTAATTTGTATTAAGGTTGTACACTTTTCCAATTGACACAACAGCCATATAAACTAATCCAAAAGAACGGAATTGGTTCCATGAACCACATAATATTTCATAACTCTTGGGAATCTTCCACAAAGATCCCTTTTCTCCATTCACCTCTATTTAGTGTTACATGCTTCTCTCGACCCATCTTTTTCGTATCAATTTTTACTCCAACTAATTAAGTCATCTTTTGTCTCCGTTGGCTTCGTTCAAAATTCTTATATTACCAACAACCAATTTTTCTTACTAGAGTAACTTCCAAATGATGTCACAACTGCCTAGACTAATGTAGTGGGTTCTCTCTCATCTTTTCCTCATCTCTACCAAATTAATTCACATCAAATTATAACGAAGATGTTTCCACACATCCATCTCATTTTAATACACTTCATCTTCTTAATGTGAACCCTTCATAAAGCCAAACAATTTACCCTATGCTTAACCATAAAAAATTTATGATAGGGTCACATAGTTTTCCACATATGGTTCAGTTGAACCATGTACACTTAATCATATGACTTACATGTTAGCCGGGGAACTCGGGACCACATTCTTCTCTATCATCAACCTAAAGTACTTTAAAAACTTAATAGTAGTGAGTCTTGAACTTCTGATGTCACCAATCCATTGCTTGGCTTTTTGTCAATACTAAACCAAATCAATACTCAAGTATTCAATACTACTTTGACTTATCTTGCATCTTAAGCCCAGGAAATCCAAATTTAGTCTCTATTGTTTCAACTTAGCATCAACCACAACTCTAGTCTCATCCACTAAGACATTAACATTAATCATGAACCTAATAATGCATCCATTTTCGTTGCAAACATGGAACATCTGAAGGGATATTCTTAGTGGTCTCTAATCATATTAGGGAAATTCTCTTTTGCTCCTCCACGAGTCCTAAATGTGTCTTCACATCTCAATATATATTCTTAACTCTAGTCAATGTGTTAGCATGTTACACCCTTTTTTCATAGCCCACCAAAGCATATCTTTTAGTACCTTGTACAACTTCTCTATGTCAATGCAAACCTTTCTTTCTCACTTGCGTGGCACATATCCAAATTGACTCACTGAAATACTTGTAGATTTCATAAACTGTTAACTTAACACAATAAAACTTAAATTTTACGTACAACACAAATATAGCAGATATGACACCCAAAAAAAATGAGGAAAAGGGGAATAAAAATAACCACCTTGAAATATGAATGTCTCTTGATGCTCCTATTGCATCAATTCTCTCCAATGTATGCGCCAATGGAATCAAACAAGAAGTTAAATTATTTGCTTCTCTACATTGCTGACATCCTACACCTGATGAGAAGTGAAAACAAAAGACTCACAATCACATCACCTAATAGACTGAGCAGACATTAAAGTTAAATTCTCCTTCCTTCTTAGATAACAGAAAATAATTACCATTTTAATATATAACAGCCAAAAAAAGATGAAAACTCATAAGAACAAGCAACATCATACTAAATTAAAAAAATAGAGCAAATCGCAACAAGAGTTCCTGATTAGGATGCTGATACAAGAATAGATATAACAGGCACAGGAAATCCAAAAGCAACACAATATTTCTCTACCATGATCTAGGGAAGTAGCTTATTTCGCCTCGAAGAATAAGGAATCGCAACTAGCTGTATTAAGAGTATAGTTCACTAAATTCATTATGCAATTTGTTAAAATCAACAAATATACAACATGATTCAATATATCTTTGTTAAATTGAATAACTTCTATTATACTACGCATTCAGCATTATCAGCACTATCAGCAAAAGTTGATTAAACACAAATGAATTAATTAAATCATACAACAAACTTAAATTCTCAAATTCAATTTGCAATCGAAACAAAAGCTAAAATCAAATGAACAATTACTAAAATTTCGAAGCGAAAATTGTACAAATGTACCTGACAGAAGACGCGGAAATAGGTTTGAAATTCGTTGAAGGTTTCGATATCGAAACGCCATTTTCCAGAACTTCAACTTCATTACAAAATAAAAAATAAAAATTCAACAATTAATGAACAAATTAACAACTCAATTAATTTGACAAATATTAATGTAAATGTTATTTATTAATCTAATTTAAACAATATTGAAAAATCAAAACCTAATTACAAAAGTTTGAGCAATTAATTAAGTAAATTTACCTAATTGATTAAGAACTGAAGATAGTGGTTTTGTGTGAGCTTGAAATTGAAGAGAAGAGAGAAAGCGTGATTTTGAAAGGGAATGAAATTGTAATACGGTTAAATGGAAATTTGACCCGGAACTTGAGGATCCGAACCTGTTTTAAATGGGGTAGTACTTCGAATAATGGGTCAGGTCTTAAATGAATAGCCCATATAATAATGGGCTAGAGTTCTATGAGGGCTATAAACGAGTAAGTACCCAAAAAAAAACATTAGGTCACATTAATATTTTTGGCATACGATTGAATGAAACTTGAGACCCTCTTAAAGCGGCAACAAATTGTTTTTCACTTACAAGTGCAACCATGAGAGTTAGGGATATCACAATGATAAGATTTGGTGCATTTAGCGCTGTATTAGTTCCATTTGGAGCGGATATGGTCATATGGATATGAATTTGATGGCCGGTGAATAGATATGAATATGAAAATTTAAATGTATTATGAGGTGTGGATTTGTAGAGATAGTCACCCCAAAATACCAAATCCATCTCCTCAACCCATATTCACCATTAAATTTCTTAAATAAATTCGTGTCAGACGACTTTTATGTATAGAGTATATATAATTTTTTGCTAGTTTTTTTTTTTGTAATGGTTTTTCCTTAAAAGGACAATAATTGGTTATATGATTATAGCGTGTTATCTTCTGATTCGCTGAGTGAAAGAGATACTCGCGTACCTATCAAAAATAAACCTACATCGAATTCATAGGGAGACACTGAATTCCTACTAATTCTAAAAAACTATTTTGCTATAAGGGGCCTTTGAATTTGTGATTAAGCCTAGGACATTGGTTCACCATAACCCGACAATGAGCTGATTGACAAATAAATGAAGCTCTGAATTAAGACACTCTAATTCTCTCGAATCTAGAATCCTCCAAAACTATTCTAATGGCTCTCGCTCACTTAGGCCCATTTTGTCTATTATCCTTGTAATCTAATTGTGTTAATCTTACCTCTCAGCATCATTTTCGACAATTTTAGACTAATAATTAAACCTAGACAGTATTCAATTGCAAGCAATATAAATTAATAATAAGAATTCAAAAACGACATAGAGATAATATCAATCGACTACCAATCAAATTCATTGAGATGGCGAGTGGACCCCCTAGCCCTAGAAATTAAACTACTCACTCATGTTGTAGGTTATAGAAATCAAATCAATATTAAAAACTAATACTAAAAACATGATTGAATTAACAAAACTAAATAACATAGAAATTAGGGCATAAGAGAAGTCAATCTAAATTAAAGAAACCAAAACTAAAAACGATATAAACTAATAATTAAACTAAGGCCCTGTTCTCCTCGTCTTATTTTTACTTATTTTCAGCAAAAATAAGTCCAGTTTAGCAAAAATAAGTTCAGTTCAAAAAAAACAAAAATTTATATGAATTATGCAAATTAATTTGTACATGGATATTTATATGTGCACATCTTTTTAAATGAGAAATTATGGTATAAAAACAGTAGAATATAATTTTAAAAATATTTAGGTAGCATTTTTGAAGAGAATATGTATTGTATGGAAATAATATGTAAAAAAAATATTTACATATGATTTTATATTTTTGATGGAAAATTGAAAATATATTATTTTATATGAAAATAAATATATGTTGATATAGATATATGATAATTTTATAATACATGGAAACTATATGATATTAAAAAGAAGATGATAAAATATTGTGCATTCCTTTGTCCATAAAATTCTTGAAATTTGAGGGAAAAAATCAGATTATATATAATTTAGAGATTATAATAAATCAATTATTTTCACCTAAATAAAATTCAATTATAGTATATAATTGCCCTATAATTTTTAATTAGTATAAAAAAAATTCAGCAAAAATAAGTTCAGTTCAGCAAAAATAAGTTCAGATCAGCAAAAATAAGTTCAGTTCAGCAAAAATAAGTTCAGATAAGCTAAAATAAGACGAGAAGAACAGGGCCTAAGTAGAATAATGAAAATAAATAATAATTGAATGAAAACTGAATTATATTGAATGATTGAATTGTTGAAACCTAAGGAAACTATTCGTAAAATCTATTTTCTCCCCGTACATTGGACCTCAGGTAAAGGGGTATATATATATATATATAGAAAGTTTAAAATCCCCGAAAAAGTCAAAAAAATAAGAAACCTGTAAATTGCAAAGTGCATGAACTCCCTCTAGCCGAGTGCTACTCCACCTTGCGATATGCTTCCCGCATCGGGCAAGCTGCTGAGCTGCTCCTCTTGGCTTTGAACTTCAAGGCATGCTTCTACTACTCCGTACTAAGGCCTTTTGGGCTTCCAAAGGCCTTCTAATCATCCACAAACAAGGCCTAAAGCTTCCTTAGCTGATCACAAATGTGACCACGTCTCTTGCTAAATCATCAAGTGCCCAAAGATGATGCAAATATTGACACATTGTACGAATTCTTGCAACACAAGACAATTTGAGACACAAGGCACAAAAAACAATCAAAGTTAATAGAATAAGTTCAAAAGAGCTGCAATAGAGCCTAAATAGGGGCGCGAATTGAATATAAAAACATGCTCATCATTGAACTAAATTTATCTTATCTAAACTTATTCGAACTATTAAATTTACTTGAATTTAGAGAAGTTGAAACTTGTATTTAAAAAAGTAAAGAAAAATGCTCTAAATTTGTTAAATATGATATAATGTGTATTTTCTTTTTCTATTTTATAGTCTTTTTTTTTTTTTGATTTGACTTAAAGTTATTTTTTTTAGTACCTTTTAGACTTGTTTTCTCTATTATGATATCGTATTGATGTAAATTTTATAAACTTTTTTTATATACATATACATATATAGTCATGTAGAATCATGATGAAATCATCTTAATGTACTACCTCCGTTTTTTTAGTTGCAACATTTCACTTTTCACACTTGTCGAGGCATATTCTTAATAATTTATAACTCTAATTATATATTTATATAAATTATAAAAATTATATGTTAATAATAAAGTGCACATCAAGATGAATCAAACGAGATTCATATTTACTGTATTTCTCTTTATACATTGATCATAAAATTAAATCAAAGTTTAAAAATGAATAGTGCAATCTTTGAAATGTTGCAACTAAAAAAACGGATAAGGTATATCTTATTAATATCGAGTATTAGAATGCACACGTCAACGACTCAACATGGCTAGACAACTACTCAGCTAGCCTTCATGCAAGTCAACTTTATTCATATTTGATATCTGTTTATAATTATGATGGGCTCCTTCTAAAAAAGAAAAATAAAAATATGATTACAAAAAAAAGTTATTTAAGCACTCCAGTGATTATTTATAAATAAAAAATCCGATCAAATTAGAACTTTAGATCAGAAATGTTCAGAATGGATTAGAAAATATTTATAACAGAAAATAACTAACAAGTTCAGATCATATCAGATCAGAAAAATTCAGCTTAGACTAGATCAAAAAAGTTCAGTTCATATCAAACCAGAAAATTTAGATCAAAAAAATTCATATCATAAAATCTATGATCAGAAAAAGGCGAACTGAACATAGCCTAAATCTTATTTCACAATTGACGAACTTTGATGGATTACGATTGATAATAATTTGACAACTTCGATGGATTAGGTTTGATAGTAAATGGTTTGAAAATTTTTTTAACCAAGACCTAATTAGTGCCATAGTATCCAACTCAAACTTTCAAAAATCGTACAAAAAATTGTAATCCGCCATGTGGCGCCGCCTGGAAATTAATTTTTAATGGTAAAAAATGTGTTTAATAAGAATTGAACTTATGACGTTTGACATGTGAGACACATTATTTACCAATTAAGCTATATGACATTATTGTCAATCTTTGCACAACAAAACTATTATAACATGTATATCATAAAAAGTAATATCTCACTAAAATTAATAATTCCTTTTCTACGTTAATAAATAAAACATTTGAAAAATAGATAATAATGAATATATTTTTTTTATGATAATTAAATGTTCATTTTATCTCTTTGTCAATATCACAATTGATCTTTTATTTGGACCCATTAAATTTCTTTTGAAATCATGTGTTCAACAGTCCAAATGTAAAATCTATATTTTATTTCTTTATCAATAAACATATTAAACTCACATTATATTTGCAATTATTTGAAACTTTTATATCGCAATTATCAAATATTTCATGGTTATCAATTATAAATATCTTATAATAATACTCCTATTTGTTCTCAACATTTCAGTTTGTTACAAAATTAAATTAAATTAATATATAATTACAATATTTTATATTTTGATGAAAAAGGCGAAACAAATGAAAGAAATGTTAAAATGAAATTTTATCAAATGATTCGATGTAACGCACGGGAACCAAAGCTAGTTAGTAATTATTAAAACAACAACTGCCGAATTATAAATTTGTAATATGAGTAATAACTACAGATGTAAAATAACTACTAACGATATATCTCAAGGGAGTCTATATCCGCACAACTACTTATTTACCTGCCCATTTGTCATTGGAATGTTATTGTTAAAAACAATAAATATAGAGTGCCAATATGTACAGTGAGGTAGTGAGGAGCGCTGATAATATCACAACCCATATCTCAAGTGTCAACTTCTTTAAAAAAAAAGCTCACTCCCGCATAAACAAACGTTAGCTTTCTATGCAACCTTTTAACTTAAACATCAACTATAGTTTGCATTTTAGTAAATACCTCTTTTTTTTAATTACAATTATATATATATATTTTAATTCCACCCTATTTCTATTTTTATTATCGTTAATTTTGATTATTATCATTACTATTTTCAATAATGTTGGAGGCACGGAAATTTTATACAAAGTTAAATTGTTAAATGCCGACTAATTTAATAGTCATCTCTAAAGTCAAATATTGACCTTTTGTCATAAGATTTTGTAATTAGTTTGAGCTTATTAATACTTTTCTTTAATTAATTAAAGTTTAAATTAGTTCAGGTTTATGATGTTTAGCCCAAATTAGTTAAAGTAGATCATTAAGGAGCAGGATTAGTTAAATTAATTCTAGAGAAGTTCTATAAATCGAACCCTCCTCATATTTCACACCTCTGCACTCTCTACATACATACTGTCTCTCTAACACATATGACAAGAGAAACTTAATTTTTCTAAAGTGCAGGTCAGAAGATAATTTTAATTTTGAAAACAAGTTAAGTAAACTAAGAAGAGTATCAAATTCTCCAAAGAGCAAGTCATTCAAATCAAGTTCCGGTGAAAAAGAACCAGCACCCAAGATCTTGTCGTTCCACTTCTAATAGGTTGCACGGAGTCGGGAACGGGGTCGAAAACGAATACGAATAAGGGGACTGAAAACGGCTAATCTAAAAAACATTGTTAATGGGTACGGCCAAGTATAACATAAAGAATCTAACTCGTCCCTAATACGAGAACGAATCGGGTTCGGGAACGGCTACCCATCAGAAGTACCCATGCTACATAGCTTCTAAGTACCAAATTCAAGTCTTTAAGTTAAAATCTCAACTTTGGAAAATTAAGTCATTTGCATTCAACTTTTTTTGTGGTAAATGAATCAGTGGAGAAATATTAGAGATTGTACCCAAACTTTGAAATTAATAAATTCTCATTTTTGCATAATAAAAAATTTTTGTTTACGCACGTAGCATAGAATGTGGAATATCCCGAAATGTATACTAAAAGATGAATTATATTGCATCTTATTTTCTTCCCAAAATTATGGTAGTTCTGCCTTTAAATCACAACAGTTTGCATCTTCAAATATTCCCCTCTAATCTTATCAAACTTTCATTTCTTCCACAATTCTAAACCTTTTGATCGAAGTTTTCTACTCTACCTTAACAATTTCTTAATTAGTCTTTTATTTTACTTAAAAGTTATTTTCAAATTTTTACTACGTAAATAATTTGCTACTTAAAACCAAATTATGAAGACTAGAATAAGTTATCGGGTACAGTTTATGCTCATATTATGCACACTTTTTTTTAGATTGCTTTAGGATAATTAACTAGTATAATACCTATAGTGCAGGATTTACAAATTTATTACTATCAAAAGGACAAATTATTATATTTTGATTATTTAATAAATAAGATTTGTAGATTTTTGTAATTTTTTAAATATAATAAATAAAAACTATATAGTAATGATATAAGTTATACTATAAACATGCTTTATTTTATAAATATATTAATATAAAAAATATTACATGATAAATTATTATTATTATTATTACAGTATGAAAAAGGCAAAAAAAAAAATCAATATAATTAAAAATTATCAATTGTATTTATAAAATTAGTAAAAATTAAAGCATGAATTATTAAGCTATTAGTCATATTTTTCTATTTATATAATTTGTGAAAATACTATTATGATCTCGTCCAATATTGATAAATTTGAAATATTGAAATCACGATCAATAGTCAAATTTTTGAACTAAATTATTACATAGCAATATATGATATTTACTTAACTAATTAAATCATAAAAAATACCATTCTTAAAATAGTTAGAGAAGCAACAAATTTATAACATTGCATGAATTCTATTCTTTAACATAGAAACAAAGTACTTTGTATCTTTTCGTGTGTAGAGCTATAGTATATGAAGTTTCTTAGCTTCAAGTAGCTTAGTTAGTGAGAGATGGATTACCCTTAACACTTGGATTTTGAAGTGTATATATTGACTTATAATTAATAAATACTACAAATAAATTAATAAATACTTATAATTAATCCCTTAGCTTCTATAGTTCCATACTTCCATTGATATGATCTATATTTAAGCAATTTAGTAATTTTTTAATTAAGATTTTTTAGTAAGACAACCTGAAATTATTATATTATCTTATTTAATTCGTTAACCTTAATGATAAGTTATGAATTATTTTTATATCTAATCATTGCATATATGAACAAGAGGCATAGCGTGGCCTTGCTTGTAAACAATATTATTGGACATAGTCATCAATTAGTCATCTATGTCATGAATTCATGATCATAATGGATTCATGGCTCATAAGTTCGTTTGTCTTTGATCATGACGACTCAAACCATAAAAATAGAGTATACATCTTTGAAGTTTATAATTAACATAATTAATATCATTGATAAGATTTTTGGATTTACGTTACGTCTACAATCAATCTCCAAACTTTAAAATTTAAAATAGAGACTTACGTGTATAAAATCAATTGTATGCTATACATGGATCAAATGGGTCAGATCAAGTCATATTAGCTACCGTAGGTTTGAATGTTTGATTTGAATTATAGTACGTCAACCTAGCTTGACCTAACACGGTCGTCTAGTTATGCACGTTGTTATTCATTGTGTATTTGTTTGTCTAATCGATCCAAGTAACCGGAAGTCCACAACTTAATTCATTTTTTTACGGGATGTTCTTAGTATAGCCTATCTAATTATATCCTCTTTATGGGATCTTATGATCAAGTTTCTTACCTACTTAGGACAAATTAAGGCTCTACGTTGACAATATGTTATATATATATATATATATATATATATTTATTTATTTATTAAACTTACGTAATGTTTCACAACTCATTAATTTCAGTTATCTATAATCTATTAATCTTGGTATGTGTTAAATTTTTAAGTCACTTTAAATAAATTATTGTGTTTAGAGTATGAGATTAAATTAAATTAAATTTCGGACATTGATTGAAATTGAGTTGTTATTAAAAGTAACATATTAATTTCATGTTTTGAAATTTTCAACTACCTTAGCTTATCAGATTCACCTCTATATCAGCTCATGTTACTAAATATCGCAAAGTAAATTTAGTTATTTAGATAAAAAGGGAATACTTATTGATATCTGATGTAATAAGTGGTTTTTGTAGGCTCGATTGATCAGCAATGTAAATTTGATCAATATGAATATAGAATTTAAAAATGTATTAATTCAGATCTATATTCTCCGGTCTAACTTCAATAATTAACACATAACTTAATTAATTAGTAATCATATATGTACGCATTTATAATAGCGCAACTTCTACACCGCACACATGTAACAACATCATCATACAAGTTAAAACATGACATTGTAAACATGGATACAATATTAGGACATAATTAGTCCCGTTTTGTCTTAAAACTCAATGGTCCTCATCTAGCTTTTGAGTCTTAAATAGAGTGTTGAAAAACTTATAACTTTACTCATACTTAAGTAGTTTAATGAGAAAAAACTTGTGAGTCTTGTCTTAAGACGCATGGAGCCTGCTGATGAGTGTTAAACTCAGACATGATTATTCATGCTTTTATTATATTAGTCAAACCAAAATAAATCAAGAATGTCTATAATATTAGCAAAATAAGCCCTTAAACCAGACAATACTAAAAAACCTGCGATCACATAATTAATTAATATTACATGTTTAATTTTCGTTTGTCGATTTCCTTCAATAAAAGAAACCAAAAGAATCGAAACCATAATATTCCGCACCCTTATAACACAACAAAAAAAAGGCGCAAAAACGAGTCGAATGCACTCCACACCAAACAATATGGTATGGCATCTAAAATGCTGGCAAATTTGAGTCCTCTCCACTTACAAAGAAAAAGATGCATGATGTGCTAAAGTTATGCTTAGGAGCCTACAATTCATCAATCAGAATGAGCATAAAAATCACAAAGTTGCGCTCATTGCATCTTTTATTGTCATGTCACTGCTAAAATTTCCAAATCAAATCTTTAACTTAACTTATATAAAGATGTAAAAAAAAATCTATGTACAAATTAAGGAGTAGTAATAATTTGCCCCAAAAAACACAAAATAAAAGCAGCAAAATTTGTAGTAGTACTACTTTTAATGCCTTTAAAATATACTCTTTTGAGACACCATCATAATGAATAAAGCACATAGAAAACATACAAATTTGGTCATCCAATACAGGAAATAACTTGTTCAACACTAGAGTTAGTAACAGTAAAAACGCACATTTATCTTTCTTTTTTGGCTATATATTTGACCTAGATTTTTATGTCCTACTAATCACATTATTAATTTATTGAATTTATAATGTTTGTTTAATTAATAGTGGAACTTTCGAAAAACATGTGACTTGCTTTATTGTTGCAAAAAGATGAAAGTAACTATTGATGAAATTGGTCATTTGTTTAAACAGTATTGTATAAAAACAAACAGAATGTTAATAATCAAGATTATGCGAAATCCATTTGTCACATAAAGAATTTAACTATTTTTGTTAATGTTTATGGCTTTTATATATACCTTAAACACCAAATTAAAACAATATCGTTGATATTGTATGGATCTTTTTTGCTTTTCCTACAGTATGGATTAATAAATTATGCATACCGTATAATGATTTTTTAATTATTTTTTTTAGCATACGAAGTTAAAAGAAAATTCAACTTTGACCTCGAAAGTCAAAACTACTAGTGCTACGACAATCTTGAAACAAATTAGAAATTACAAAACTTTTATCTATTTAAACTTCGAAGTAAATAACTTCATACGTTAAAGCAATTAGTTTTGTCATTCAAGCATTTTATATTTATTTTTTGTCATCATTTTTCATTTATAGCACATAAAAAAGGTCATGCAATCTCTTGCCTTAATACTAGCTAGCTAATTTCCTAGGTGAGTAGAGTAATATGAAGTAGTTAATTTTTCATAATGACCTTGTAACAGTACAGACATATATACAGTGTACTTTGTTTTTCCTAATTAAGCAACCAAAATATGTTTTATGCCCTTGAGAATGTTTTTTTTAGGGGATATATATGCCATTATGCCCTTGAGAATATAAAGCCTGCATAAGTATTTTGTGAACAAAAACAAAAAAAAAAATCGCAATTATTTCAATCGATAGTACTGATCGAATCACAAAATTAACCGGTCTATCAAATCTTTAAAAAACGTTGATTTTTCATTTGGGCAAAAAAAAAAAACTGTAAAAATGAATACTATATATTACTCCACTAAAATCTCTACAAACTTAATTAAGCTAGACGCATATTGCTAGGTTTGTCAAGATAATTAAAATTCCATAACGGAAAATGACGATATGATGATTTGGATCGAATCACGTCTACGGACTACCCATATCACTAGTTCTTTATGCGCCAAAAAAATTGAAATATCTATAATAACACCAAACTAAGTCTATTATTGCAACAGGGAAAATTTCCGACAAAAATCAATGTGATTAACACTATGGAATATCGTTTTCTACTCCAAAAGTGAAAAAAGGTGTAATACTCACATAATATTTTAGGGTAAGAAAACAAGAAGGTTAGTAAGATACAAACAGAAAATTAAAATTTCGGTAAGATATGATTCACATATTATATGATTTGGCTGCATGTATAAACATATATGGACAAACAGTAAGTGTTAATAATAATAATTGCAAAATCATGCCAAAAGGATTATAACATGACAATGAAATTTTAGTAACGTAACGTACATCACTGTAATATATTATATGATCAGCTGCTTTCATTGGAATGTGTGCATGAATGAATTTAAAGTGGGGCAAAATAAATAAAATTAATTAATTAATGAAATTATACCAAAAAAAAAAAATCACCAAAAACAACGAGTAAATTATTTTAGAGGACAAAAATTAACAAAGGTAAATATATATTAAAGTAGGTCCTTTTAATTTGTTACTCTTTACTGTATAACACATATATCTCTGACAATACTCTCCTGTGCTCTAAAGCCTCAGATTCCCTTCTTATCTACCATACTATCATCCCACTCTTCTTTTGCTTTGAATTCCACCATCTCATGCATCTTATTTTTTTTATTTAATTAATGGGATTTTTTCTTTAATTAATTTAAAAGACTAATCAGAAAATGTACTAATATAATATGGGAATCCAACATGAATGAAACTAAACAAGGATTTTTTTTATATTGTATGTGCACTTTGTGTAATTATAATTAGATAATCATACAGTAGCACATAATGCCAAAAAAGGTTATATTCGGCGTATAAGCTAGGTGTGCACTTGTATAATTGTAATTAGATAATCATACAATGACACCAGAATATGCCGAAAATGAAAATGTTATATCTAGCGTATAAATAATTAGCTAAGGTTTCTATTACATACGACAGGTTTATGTTTGAAGTATACATTATTCAAACCTAAACATTGTACTGGAGTTAAACGTCACATTAAATTAGCTAAAATTTAGATTTGCACCAATTTTTTGTCTAAACCTTATTAAAATGAATGTCTAACTACATGCAAATAATAAATGATTTGATCCTAATTATAGGGGTTGGAAATCAACAAAGTAGAAAGATATGAAAACTTAACGGAAAATTAAGGAATTGTTGTTGTCTAAGGTAATAATTTAGCCGCTTTTCTTGGATTTTGTGTACGTAATAGATTTTCAAAGACCATTCAGTCATTCATACCAAAGCACACAAACAAAAAAAACAACAGAGAAAAAGAAAAAGGAGAAAAGCAAAAGATAGAAGTAAGGATTATATTTAATATAATGCAAAATTATTATTATTATTATTAATCTTATTGATTTTTATCCATAATCATGCACATAATATATGGAAGAAAAAAAAGGAAAAAAAAAAAATTTAAGAAGAATATAGTATTGACTCACTTTCTCTCAAAGAGTAACTATATATATATACTACAAAAACAATACCAGCCATATATATAAGCTATATAGGCAAGATATAGAAGACGATGAGTCCATACAAATAGTATTAACTTTGCTATACATCTTTAAAAAGCTCAAATGAAATAAAAAAAAAAAGACATAATAAAATAAATACTAGGAGAAAAATGAAGAAAATTAAATAAAAAAAAAACTAAATAAAGTGCTAAATTGATTAATAAACCTCTCACCAGGCAATTTCAACCAGAAGAAATCAAGCAAACCAATAATTTTAATGCTCCAATCATTAGGTGTGAAAACCATGCAAAATCACAAACCCTTTTTTTTTTTTAAGAAATAATAATCTTCAACCAACCTCACCTATTGGAAATAGGGTTTGGTCCACTAGGTACTTCATGCTCGGTTGTCTCAAATTGTTTAGATGGCGTGGTTTTCCCGTGTTGTGCCTTTCGAGGTTTTAGTGTTGATGTCGATGTGGTGGGTGAAGATCGAGATGGAGATGGAGATGAAGATGATTTTGTCGAGGCAGGTAGGGTTTGAGTTGCTGGCTCTGATACCATATTAGATGGTCGTATCTGATCAGCAGGGCGAGCAAGGAGGAGGAGGATGAATATAAATGAGAGGAAGACAAGAAGAGGGTGAGATTTGGTGAGGGTACTATAATCTCTTGATGATGATGAAAAAGGAGAAGAAGTTGTTTTGGTTTCAGCCATGCAATTAGAAGATAATAAAAACCTACACCCCCCAAGAACCCACAAGGGATCAATATCCATTAACCAATTAAGCCTCTCCAAGGCTAAGCTAAGCTAATTAAGAAAAAAAACAAAGAAGAGAGAGAAAGTAATGGGAAGCTAAATTATAAAGAAGGAAGAAGAGAGAGAAAGTGAATGAATTGAAAAAAATGAGAAGAATGTTCAACAAAAGTAGGTAATATATTTTGGAAAGGAGGTTTTGAAATTTGTTGAAGGGACTAAATATACATTTTTAAGGAGGGGTTATATTATATGAAAGCTCTAAGCTCATTAGGCTATGTGTGGGTTAATTACATTTATACCCTTCCTTCATTTTGATCACAAAAAATATGACTTCAATTATTTATTTATTTAAATGTTGATTGTTGACTAGTATGAAGTCTAAGGTATCTAAGCAAGTTTAAGTGTGAATGAAAAAAAAGTTGACATTTTTTTTTTTTTGCGAGGGTATTTACGGAGTATTTTACTCCATGCAAAAGCTTTGTACGTGGAGACGGTGGAGTACTTATGCTTGTGCAATAGTGGATTGTGTTTTAAAAAAGCAGTGCAGAAAATCTTTTTGGAAGTTATTAGAGTCATGATTAATGAAATTATCTATTTCTTGATATTTATGGCTTTACAAAAGTTAATAATAATAATTTAATTTGAAAATGGAACTTAATTAATTAGGTCTTAATTAGTTGTTTAATTTTGGACTTATATATAGTTTTTTTAGTTTAATCTTGTTTTATTAACTTATATTCGGTTTAGTTTAATGTCTTTTCCATATATTTAAAATAATAATAAAAAAAAGATTTAGTATGTCCAAAAGTGAAGGACCATAACTTAGATAGATATTATTAGCTTTTATATTTTAATACTCAAAATTAAATAATTCAATAAGAATAACTTGAACGAACTTAGCAAAAGCAAGTTTATCAAATAATAGTTTCCAATTCATAAAATAATTTTAAAGGGTTAATTTTGAAATTCCAGTTTAGTATCAATTTAGTTAAGACATATTTTCAAATTCATAAAATAAAAGAATAAAAAAACTTTTGCCCTAAGATTAATGTTATATATAGT
Organism: Suaeda aralocaspica; assembly: GCA_016808085.1. Lineage (NCBI taxonomy): Eukaryota > Viridiplantae > Streptophyta > Magnoliopsida > Caryophyllales > Amaranthaceae > Suaeda > Suaeda aralocaspica. The sequence goes on along the minus strand of PYUH01000120.1, from coordinate 6,565,597 downwards.
TCTTAGGGGTAAGAATAAAAATTAAACATATTTTTACAATTAGTAATATTTTATGAAATTAAACAAAAATCGCACAACCGTTCATATAATACCTGACCTTATAGGGCTATATTTAACATTTTCCTTGAAAATCGAGTTGAAAACTAATATTGAAGGAGTAAATTAAACAACTTCAAAACCAAGGACAATTTAGTCTCTTTGAATGAAATAATAAAAAGCCAAAGTATAGCATATTAATTGGGTCATGTGGTAATTAAATAAAAAGAAAAAGGCACCTAAAAAAGGAAAAGAGAAGAATGACACAATAGAGAAAGGAATGGAGGGGATGATAGTAGCTTTATTTATTTTCTCCCTTTTTTTTTTTTTTTGTTTTTTTAATTTTTATTACAAGTACTTGCTTTATTAATTTGGTTGGCTATCCCAATTAATACTCCTCTGGTACTATCTTATTTTTAATAATATTTTTGTAAATTTTATCCCTTTCTTTGACTAATTGAAGAGCCCCAACCACATGCAAACAGAAATTTTTTTGGTGAATTTGTGGATTTTTTTTTTTTTTTTTTAATTTACATTTTCTTTCTTTTATTTTAGGAAATGTCATTTTCACACTTTCATTAAGGGATTGGAGGGTGTCGTGCAAGGCCAATGTATGTTATGATTTTGCATTATCAATTGTGAGTAGTTTAATTAGAGCAGAGAAATTATTCCTTAACATGTTATTAACCTAGTATAAATGGTAATTAAATAAACCTACATAATCAACGTAATTTAAATTATCAATTATCTTTATCTTTAGTCTGTCACATACTTTAAGCTTTGTGGTTGTTTAATTTGGTTGGCTTGAAAGTTTTAATTCGTGCAGGATAAAAATTCATGTTTCATGAGAATTAAAATACCCACAATAAATTCCTAAGGATTAGTTAGCATGTAGGTTTCTAGCTTGTTGTTGTTTNGTGAATTTTTGGATTTTTTTTTTTTTTTTTAATTTACATTTTCTTTCTTTTATTTTAGGAAATGTCATTTTCACACTTTCATTAAGGGATTGGAGGGTGTCGTGCAAGGCCAATGTATGTTATGATTTTGCATTATCAATTGTGAGTAGTTTAATTAGAGCAGAGAAATTATTCCTTAACATGTTATTAACCTAGTATAAATGGTAATTAAATAAACCTACATAATCAACGTAATTTAAATTATCAATTATCTTTATCTTTAGTCTGTCACATACTTTAAGCTTTGTGGTTGTTTAATTTGGTTGGCTTGAAAGTTTTAATTCGTGCAGGATAAAAATTCATGTTTCATGAGAATTAAAATACCCACAATAAATTCCTAAGGATTAGTTAGCATGTAGGTTTCTAGCTTGTTGTTGTTTAGCTATATATAATTATGTGACTTGAATCTCTTATGTCTAACCTAACTTGCTTTAAAAGGGTTGTATTTTTTCAATGCAATTCATGCCCTGTTCTCATCAACTTATTTTTGCTGATATGAATTTAATTTTTGTTGAAATAAACTTATTTTTATCTATCTGAACTTATTTTTCCTAAAATCTTTAACAAATTATTGAGGATTGAGACTGAATTTTACCGAACCGAACTTATTTTTGCTGAAAAATAAGACGAAGAGAATATGACCTCAATTGCTTATTGTAACAAACATAATTCTTGACCTAAACTCGTTATTTTGTGTTAGTTTTGGGTTCTGTTGACGAGTTGATCGGTCGTGTCCCTATTTTCCAACTCTATATAAAACCATTTTTTAGGTTCAATTATTTAATTACCCTTTTGTTTATATGATTTGTTGTATTGTCACAAAGTCAACTAACATGACAAGGTCATAAATTCAGATCTCTTTAAACCCTCTTTTCTTTCCCGGGATTCAAACCAATGTAGATGCCTTGCATTAATATAATTATGTATTTGTAAAAATTATAAAAAAAAAATAAACGATACTTTAATAGAAAAAATCGAGACAAATCAAATAACATCCTATATTAAAATGTTTTTACATACGTGCAAAGTGCAAATAATGGTCAAAACATGATTTGCGAGTAGTGTTCATAGTCAAAATGTAAAGTATAATTAAATTGAAACAAAGGGAGTATAGTTTGTTTAAAAGTAATGTGTATCATAGCTCCATCATTCAAAGTCACTTGGTTTTTGATTCATTTTATTTTATTTTATTTTAGGCTTTAATGATGAGTCGTTTTATTTATTTGTAACATTATGTAATACCAATTACATTTTGTTAACAATAATATTGCCTAAATATTTAGAACCAATTAACTTAGAATTTTAATTTCAAGCGATCTAATTTCAATATTCATAGCTACCTACTCCCTTCTTTTCTTTTTTTTTTAACCTGCAACTTTTGGGTATAAAGTTGCAGTTTAAGGAACGAAGGGAGTATAATATACTCTATACATGAAAAAAAACAATAAAATCATTTGGCAATTATTAGGATAGATTTTAGAAAAGCATGCCAATTTCAGTTTGCACACAAAAGTAGCAGATCTAGGAAAAAATTTAGTGGGGTCAAAATATTTTACTACCTCCGTTAACGAAACGATGCAACACTTGGGGTGGCACGGACTCCTAGGCAAATTTTTTTAATGATGTTTAGAAAAATATAAGGGTATGGGTAAGTATATTGATGAGAGAGAGAAAAAATCAGATTAGTTGATTAATGAATTGGGTCCACCAAATAAAGTGGAGCCAAAATTTTAGTTTTGGGTTGTTTTCCAACCAAAATCATGCATCATGAAACAACCCTCCACATTTCCCACTTAAATTTGGTCACAATTTGAAATGTTAAAGTTTCAAATTGTGACTTCCACACTACAACACCCTACACTATATATACAACTACATTAGTCATAATAATGTTTCCAAAGTTGCTGCTCCATCAAGCAAAAAAAAAAAAAAAAAAAAAAAANAAAAAAAAAAAAAAAAAAAAAAAAAAAAAACAGGGGAGAAGGGAGATTAATACAGCCATAAAAAATGGCAATTTAAAGTCCAAAAAAAATCAAACATTCACAAGGTCAGCAATCATCATCTTCTTCTTCTTCTCCCATAGCAGCACTCCATCTTCATCTTTAATTCTACCTCAGCTCCATCACTGTTCAGCTGTACATTGCATCCCCAAAAAGTGGCAGTCCCAAGTCAGCTGCCACATCCACCCTGCAAATCAATTCATAACAAAGCAAAGAACAAAAATCTGTAAACTGATTCATATATGGCAGATTATCCCGACGACGCACGGGTGGTTCTCCGTAGATCAGACTCTCCTTGAACAACAACAAAATGAAGAGATAAACAAGGAAGACATAGGTGAGATTGTCAGAAAATGTAAACCACATTTAACATTAGAGAAAAGGAGGAAAATTGTTGACAGTATACTAGCAATGGAAAGAGAACAAAGTCTTCCTTATGGTAGCATTTCACAAGTTGCAAGGGAAGTGGGGGTTCACAAGTCCACAATAAGTAGACTTTACACATATGTCAAAGCACAAAGACAAAAAGGGGAATTGATTGATGTCAGACCCAAGAAAGAAGGCAAAGTTGGAAGGAAAGCAATGGAAGCTAGTGATCAATTTTTGCAATCTGTCCCTTTATAGTACAAGACGACTCTAAGGTCTTTTGCAAAACATCTGAATGTGTCTCATGTTTATGTGCATAACCTTAAGAAAAGGGGAAGACTCAGAAATCACACAAGCACCAATCATCCAAGGTTAAGTCCTGACCACAAAATTGCTAGACTTAAATGGGTGTTGTCACACATAATTCTAGGAACACCAACTGAAAAAGCAACTTTTGATGATATGCAACTTACCCTACACACTGACGAAAAATTGGTTCTATTTGAACCTTGAAACAAGAAGGTTTTACTTGTTGCCAAAGGAAGATGATCCTTACAGATGTGAAGTGTCAAAGCGGTATATAAGATAAAGGCAATGTTTATGGCTGTCATTTGCAGACCATTGTATGATGCAAATGGAAGAATGCTGCATGATGGAAAATATGGAATTTGGCCTTTTATTTTCCACAAACAAGCTACCAACAACAGTAAAAACAGAGCTGTAGGCACATGGGAAATAAAAGCACATCAAAATGTAACTAGGGATGTAGTGAGACACATGCTCATCAACAACATTATACCTTGTATCAAGGAAAAATGGCCAAAGGAAATACTTGGGAAAGAACTGTACATTTAATGGGACAATGCTAGGCCACATTAGATTCCTGTTGATGATGATTGGTTGAAAGCAACTAAGGGTGAAGGGTGGAACAATAACATGATTTTTCAGCCAGCTCAATCCCCTGATCTGAATGTGTTGGATCTTGGGTTGTTTACCTCCATACAGTCATTACAATACCAACATTTTCCAAGGACAATTGAGGAACTCATTGAGCATATCAACCATGCATACAACACATTTGATCCTTTTGTTAACAAGTACACATGGCTAACCTTGCAATCATGCATGATTTATATTTTGACAGTGAAAGGAGGTAACAACTACAAGATTGAACATATGGACAAAATGAGATTGGATGAGATGGGACTATTACCAGATAACCTAGCAGTTGATCAGAAAGTTGTTGATGAGGCAGTGCAGTACTTGAATGAAAGGTTTAGACAAACAACAGCAGAAAGACAACAAGAAGTTGATCAGCAACTTTTCATTGATGTTAACTGAAGATTGAAGGAGGAACACAAGAAAACATGACTACCACATATAACCATACAGTACTTGCTGAACATAATGGGGACAACAGGTTATATGTCTTTTGATTTTCATTTTGTGATGTATGTTGAGTTACAGCCATAAAAAGTGTTTGTAAGTATGCAAAATTATAAATAATGCATAGGCAGTCATGTATGAACAAGGTATGTGTATGACAACATGAATGAATTGGAGTGAAAGAAAACATTTTGATGAGTATATTAGAAAGTTATGCACATTTAAATCCATCAGACATAATATGCATGATCATCAACACCATTGATGACACTAATACACCCCAACTGCTTTGTGTAAAACAAAACAGGAGCATCAGTGAACATTAATGGGTTTCACATGAGTCCCTTCATCACTTGGATTGATATAAGTTAGTTATGCCAATTATGGGACTCATAACAAATTTGTAAATGAGACAGGTTCAAAAGTATTTTGATAAATTTTGGACAAACTTGAGTAAATCCAAATTGACTGTCATGTTAGGGTAATGATCATTCATCAATCATGAACTCCCAACCACAAAGCTTTGTAAACATGGTATTAGGGACAACTTCAAAAAGGAATGGGTACTTTAAGTACCACTTTATGGCAAAAATTGGGACTCAACACAAACTCAGCATAACCATCCAAGTCACAAGTAACAACATTCATGAACAAAACATCCAAAAATTGCTAAATAACAACAACAACACTCATGAACAACATAAGCAACAAAGTAGAAGCATTTATGAACAAAACATCCAAACATTGCTAAACAACAACAACAACAGTCATGAACAGCATAACCCCAAGATTATGAACATTGCTAAACAATAAATTCATAACCAAAATTCAGAACCAGAAAACATATGAAGCAGAAAACAGATTAAAACATATGCAGCACAAATTCAGAACCAGAAAACATATGAAGCATAAATTAAGCACAAAACATATGAAGCACAAATTCAGAACCACAAAACTTATGAAGCATAAATTAAGCACAAAACATATGAAGCACAAATTCAGAACCACAAAACATATGAAGCATAAATTAAGCACAAAACATATGTAGCACAAATTCAGAACCACAAAACTTATGAAGCACAAATTAAGCAGAAAACATATGAAGCACAAATTCAGAACCACAAAACTTATGAAGCACAAATTAAGCAGAAAACATATGAAGCACAAATTCAGAACCAGAAAACTTATGAAGCACAAATTAAGCACAAAACATATGAACACATATGAAGCAGAAATTCAGAAGCAGAAAACTTATGAAGCATAAATTAAGCAAAAAACATGTGAACACATATGAAGCAGAAATTCAGAACCACAAAACATATGAAGCACAAAAACATATGAAAACAGTTGAAGCACAAATTCAGAACCCCAACAAACAACAAAAACCCATTAATGGAAGTGACAAATCAAATACATAAACAACTTACAAATCAAACACAAACAAACAACAAAATCGAAAGTCAGAAATCATGAACACGAGTTAGGTAAATAAAGATGAAGGAAGTTGAAGGGACTTTACAGACCAAGTTCTGATAATATCAGAACCACCACCGTTGTGGCCATCGTCAGAGGGTGTGTCGTTTGGGGCAGGTAAGGCAAGAACAAAGGACTCGTCACAGAAAAGGTTGGGAACCTCCATTGCTAATGGAGGCTCCTCAACCGGCTCGACGGCCACGGTCAAATCTGGGACATTTTCGGCACTATTAGGGACTTCTTCATCAAGATTAACGATTTTCACACCACCTTTCGACCTCCTCCTTGAAGATCGCCTAACAGCATGGAGGTTTCCAGTAGGGTTTATAACCCTAGGCACACCCTTCCGCTTCAGATCTGAAGCAAGAGGTTTTTTTCCTTTGACATCAACATCATCCGCACCAACGACTTGACCAAGAGCTTTCAAAATGTTACGATTCAAATGCTTTGTAGCTTCACCGGAGTGGTATGCCGATTTAGCTAGGAAACCTCACACCCTTCTCAATCCCTTCAATCATGAAGAAAAGATATTGAATTTCTTTTTCGTTTTGTGTTTCGAATAGAGCTTTCTTCAATGGAGTTGGATCTCCCATTTTTTTGAATGTTGAAGAGTGTATGAGGTTGAAGAGATTGAGGCGTTTTTTGTTAGGGTTTCAGAGAGGAAGTCGGAAGAAAGAAAAGTGTGGTAAGGAAGTGTGAGAGAGTGTAAATAAGGGTGCAGAAAATAAGAGCAGAGTAAATGTTGTTGGTTGGAGATGGGAGGTTTCATCTTTAATCAATAACCCAGACAAATTGAATGAGGGTGTAAATGAGGGTAGTTGGGAGGTTGATGAATTATTTGGGAGGGAGTAATTAGATATAAATCAGCAGAATTATAATCCTTAAGCAACAACATTGGAAGAAGGTGTTGTGTGGAGAAACTATTGATGATGACCGCAGCAGTGATGACATTGGAGATATGAAAACCGCTGGAACTACTACGTGTGTGAACCCAATTGGAGGTCTCGAGAATTGACGGAATGTCACTGTAAAAAATCCATCAGAGTAGGGTCCGTGCCAGAAATAAAGAAAGAAACGGTGGTGGCATAGTCGGAGTTGGTAGCGGCGGGGCTTCTGGTGGCCATGTAAAACAGTTGTAAAAAAATGCTGAAAAAAAAAAATAATAATAATAAATTAATATTAAATTAAACAAAAAATTCATATGAAAAATTTAATCCACGATGTAATGCGAAAATGATAGACAAGTTACTGAAAATGGGAGGCCCTGACACAATATATCATATATATTGGCCGTATTACAATCTACGGGATATTATTACAAAATCAGCCATTGGTATATTACTCTATTAGTTTGATAATTTTTCGAACAAGATTTGTAGACTTTATATAGTTTTTTAATTGTAATAAATATAAATTGTATAATGAATTTTAGTATAGTACACTTTAAATATTTTATAAATGTATAATTTCACTCACAAAGTATTATAAGATAAATAAAGATAAAAAAAACTATTGTGAGTACAATGAAATTAATGTTATCAAAAATCACCAAAACTATTAACGGTACTAGTTATTATTGAAATAATAAAATTATTAAGTGGGCCATATTTTTCTGTATTTTTCAAGTAGTTTAAAAAACTATTATTTTTTATTTTCTCCAAATATTCTAAACTTGAGTTATTGAAATCATGTTCAATAGTCAAAATTTTGATTTGAATGATAAAGCTACAATTTTTCGTAAAATTATCACTGTTACTAATTAAATTAGACACATAAAATACATATACTACCTCTGTTTCTAATTAGTTGCAACGATTGAATATATTATATCTCACAAATAATACTCAATTGTTGCAACTAATAGGAAACAGAGGTAGTATATGAAATTGCGTGTATATTATTCTATTTATATAATTCTATTATTAACGCTGTAATTTTGTGCAAATGCAATATTGTTCATATATTAAACAGAGTAACTATAAAAATTTCATGCACTAATATGGAGAATAATTAAAACTTCATTCTACAATTAAAAAATTCAAAAATATCGAGATCATGCATGTACGATAGTTATACGCTTGAATTATTGAGATCAGATTTTTTGTAGCAGTAATTAATTTATACAAAATGATGGTACATGAAACTAGAAAGTATTGAATATATATACTATTTATTAAATCGGCTGTCACTCAGTCAATTTTCCCTCATAAATGAACTAAGGCCCTGTTCTCGTCAACTTATTTTTGCTTATCTGAACTTATTTTTGCTGAACTAAATTTATTTTTACTTATCTGAACATATTTTTGCCGAATTGAACTTATTTTTACTGAAATCATTAATAATTTATTGNAAAATCCATCAGAGTAGGGTCCGTGCCAGAAATAAAGAAAGAAACGGTGGTGGCATAGTCGGAGTTGGTAGCGGCGGGGCTTCTGGTGGCCATGTAAAACAGTTGTAAAAAAATGCTGAAAAAAAAAAATAATAATAATAAATTAATATTAAATTAAACAAAAAATTCATATGAAAAATTTAATCCACGATGTAATGCGAAAATGATAGACAAGTTACTGAAAATGGGAGGCCCTGACACAATATATCATATATATTGGCCGTATTACAATCTACGGGATATTATTACAAAATCAGCCATTGGTATATTACTCTATTAGTTTGATAATTTTTCGAACAAGATTTGTAGACTTTATATAGTTTTTTAATTGTAATAAATATAAATTGTATAATGAATTTTAGTATAGTACACTTTAAATATTTTATAAATGTATAATTTCACTCACAAAGTATTATAAGATAAATAAAGATAAAAAAAACTATTGTGAGTACAATGAAATTAATGTTATCAAAAATCACCAAAACTATTAACGGTACTAGTTATTATTGAAATAATAAAATTATTAAGTGGGCCATATTTTTCTGTATTTTTCAAGTAGTTTAAAAAACTATTATTTTTTATTTTCTCCAAATATTCTAAACTTGAGTTATTGAAATCATGTTCAATAGTCAAAATTTTGATTTGAATGATAAAGCTACAATTTTTCGTAAAATTATCACTGTTACTAATTAAATTAGACACATAAAATACATATACTACCTCTGTTTCTAATTAGTTGCAACGATTGAATATATTATATCTCACAAATAATACTCAATTGTTGCAACTAATAGGAAACAGAGGTAGTATATGAAATTGCGTGTATATTATTCTATTTATATAATTCTATTATTAACGCTGTAATTTTGTGCAAATGCAATATTGTTCATATATTAAACAGAGTAACTATAAAAATTTCATGCACTAATATGGAGAATAATTAAAACTTCATTCTACAATTAAAAAATTCAAAAATATCGAGATCATGCATGTACGATAGTTATACGCTTGAATTATTGAGATCAGATTTTTTGTAGCAGTAATTAATTTATACAAAATGATGGTACATGAAACTAGAAAGTATTGAATATATATACTATTTATTAAATCGGCTGTCACTCAGTCAATTTTCCCTCATAAATGAACTAAGGCCCTGTTCTCGTCAACTTATTTTTGCTTATCTGAACTTATTTTTGCTGAACTAAATTTATTTTTACTTATCTGAACATATTTTTGCCGAATTGAACTTATTTTTACTGAAATCATTAATAATTTATTGAGGATTGAAACTTATTTTTGTTGAACTGAACTTATTTTTGCTGAAAATAAGTAAAAATAAGTCGAGGAGAACAAGGCCTAACTTGCAAAATTTAAGGATTTTTTTTAATTTGCATTAGATTTTAGAAAATTAATATGCATGCACACCTAATTTCAACTTGAAATTTTCATAAGTTGTTTTTAACCTGAGCATGACTCGGGATTTATCTACTATTTATTTTAAGATTTGAACAACAATACAGTACTAGAGTCGTAATATTACTTAAGTTTTTATTAACTCAATTTTGGCCACTATATCTCATCAAAAAATCTTACCATTTAAAAAGTATATTTCGTTGAATTGATTAATTATTCTAATAAAATTGTGATTATGGATATTTTTTTATTAGGAGAAATATTAGAGATATTTTTGTTTTTGCCAGCAAAATAACATATTTAGAAATAAATTTAGAAATATTGATGTACGTGTGTATATATATTAATATTAAAATTACTTATTTTAAAATTTATTAATTTTACTATTTGTTATACAAGATAATTGGAGAGTGGGACTAGTGAGCCTTATATCGATCTTTCATGTATAGTATATTAATTGATTGATTGATTAGGAGAATTTTCTACTCACAATAGGATTTAATCAGGTCAATTTGTAAGTTGATCTGAAAAAGGCACGATGACTTTCATTAGTTAAAATTCAGATTGAAATTATTGCAAATAAACTTCGTTCTTTGGCATAACTAACCAGTAGAGGTGTTCAAAAATACTTGACCCGGATTATCCGGCCCGACTAACCGCTTTAATTTTTTGGGTATTTTTGTCAAAAAAAAAATCCTGGGTCGGGTACTAGGCCCGCTAAAACTTAGTTTTTGTCGGGTAAGGTAACAATAGTAAAAGTGGTTTTTCCGGGACCCGGAAACCCGCTAAAGCTAGTTTTTTTTCAAATTGAGCTTTTTTATTAGCTTTTATAGTTTTTTTTTTTTTTTTTCCTTCTGATCATACTATTGTCTCTTATGCCATGATACTTGTGCTTCTTTATTAATCTGCTGCCACCTTCAATTCTGCTTTCATTTCTTTATCTCCCTCTTCTAATATAAATAATATGTAGTATATCCTAATATTATTATATTACCGCTACACTTTAGCTTAAATTACTCTAAACATTAAAGTACATTCTATTTTTTGCCGTGTAGATACTACGATATGTAATTAGATATTAAACGCACTAATAATGACGAGAGTTGATGTCTTTATTAATTATTGAAGCTAAGTTTAATGCTAGTATTACTTTTTTGCGTATTAAATAAACCGGGTACCCGAATACCCGACCCGATTAATTGGGTATCCGAAAAAAGCCGAGTAGGTAATGGATAGTAAATATCACTACCCGCACTTTCAGGTACTTGAAAGTGCGGGTACCCGCTAATAAACACCCCTACTAACAAGTGTGTAGTTTCTATTAGGATTGTAATTGTTCTTCAACTTTTGCAATTGTTATTGTCTATCATTTCGAAGTTGTTAATAAAGTTCTAATTAAACCTTACTAATCAATCCTCACAAAATTTGTGTCTTAATCACACAAAAATTTTACATAGTGCCCCTAAGGTTCAGTAAGTGATTATACCATGACCTTATCGTTAAAAATGTCACAATTTTAATCTCAATTTTGTGGCTCATGCGCCTTTGCTCTTGACCCATACTCTTCCATTTTTCCTTGCAATTAAAGAGCGCTATGAGCACTATGACATACAACAATTAATTTACAAACATTTAATATTTGTTTACCTACAAGGTTATGACATATATAGTAACTAATTAAACCTTGGGGGCACCAAATGAAAGTTTTAATTTGGGAAGACACAACGTAGAAAACCCAACACCTTAGGGGTAGATTGTAGAAAACCCCAAAAAAAATTTGTCAAGAGTTTGTCAAGAAAATTAGGTACTCATAATATTCAAATAGAATTGAAAATTCAAAGCATTACTATAAGCCTTTTATACAATTATATTGGTGTGCTAACCACTAGGGCAAAGAAATTTTATCAACATTTTTGTTACTTAATTAGTATATAACCTAAAATAAAATTAATAGGGGCCAAATACAAAAAATTAAGGTCGCTGATGGGCTACGTGGGGCGGGCCCCTTCCAGCCCCCATATAGCTTTGCTATAACATTATAATTCATATTTTTCCGAACTTTTATCCTAAACTACTAATCCTAGCTTCCTACTTATATAACAATCTTTTTCCTTGCACAAACCTCGCATGCAATAATGCACTAATGTAATCATATAAATCAAGTACCGTTTATAACTTTATACACAATCTCCAATTATATTCTCCATAAACGATCTCATTCTCTTATGCAAATTGATTTTATTTTCTTTACCATGTAGTTGTTACTAACACGGTAAATAGGACAAATGTAATCTTGTATTCTAAAGTTTGTCGATCGGATAGCGCAAATGCTAGGATGCAGTTGATAATAATTGAAAGACATTATTATTACATAATAAAACCTAGCACCAAGTAACCAACAATGTCCATGAGAAGGACGAACGTGTGGGGACTTAAACTGAATAAATGGACAAGAAATCATCAAATATGAATAGAAGAAGATGAGAAAAAAAGAAGCAAAAACACACATTCACAAATTAAAGAACAAAAGAAGCTAAGTAAAGCATCGTATTCTATCTTATGGCTTAGCTCTATATGACTTGTTCATTCTTCTCTCTCTTTTGAAGTCTTAAGTCTTGAGAAAGAGCCACTACAGACTTGTCTCCATGATGGGAATTCATTGGACCCCACTTTTAGCCCTAGTAAGCTAACCTAGCTTTCAAAGATAGCGATGGTACGTTAAGGGTGTTTTAGTAAATTCAGTGTATGTTTAGTGGGTCCCTACACTGTTCATACATATTGCTAATTTCTTTTAGTGGGCTCCCCATTTTTAATGAGTGGCTCATCATATTGTTTTGATTGAACCATGAAATCCAAATGGATAATTGAACCAAGATTAGTGATTGTTTAAATTTTAGGTGTATTCTAATTATGCTAAGCACATGACATGTCTTGCCCGTTATATGTGACCTTCACCTTAATTTTGTATATAAAAGGTGAAAAAGTAATTGAATCCTCTCAGCAATAAAAAAGACTTTGTGAGCAGTTGAGTTACAAATAGTGATTTAATTTAGCGGTTACAAATTGATTGGTTAAATAATGTATTAGCTCATAGTTTATTTATCGTATTATATAGTTGGCTTGAATTGCTTATATTCCAGCATATTAGTGGTTTGTATGAAAAGTTATTGGTTAAAAAAGTGTAACTTGAATTGCAATCTTGGTTTATCTGAACTGTATTAAAATATACTAATTTTTGAGCAATTTCAACTTTTAGTGTGCCTCTCTAATGCAAGCCTCAGTTATTTTCTATTTTAGTAGACCGCATACGTTTTGTAAAACCAATCATTCATCCATACATACATGTATGGCTAGAATAGTTTAGACCATCCTTAATATAAAACGATACGATATTAATTAGAGTCGAGTGTGTATTGTTGACTACAATGAGTGTCTATAATTTAGTTGATGGTATCCAATATCTGCAATGGATTATGACAATATATAAGAAGTTGCAAAATAGAGATCAGAGCACCCTTTCACCACTTCTTATGTTATAGGCTCCCCTTTTAGGTCAATCTAACTTGTTATTGGGAAAAATTTCCACCAATAATTGGCTCATCATAGCTCTAGTAATATTATTACATGTGTAACAAGAATGTAGCTAGACATCACCATGATATCTCTCGACAACCAAGCCGACAACCATATCTATATCAAAATTATTTACATATTTTTGTCATAGAATTATTTGGGGTAGGACTTCAAGGAATTGAGCAAATTAAGTGCTTCCTTAGATTTCAAGCAGATCCCTACAATTGATTGGGGTTAGTAATATCTAAACGCGTTATTATATGAGAAGACCGATTATTTATTTGGTAAAATCGCGTGTAAATTAAAACTAACTATATATTAGTGTGTCTCAAACGTCACCAAACTTCAATTCAATGAACAGACAAAATAAGTGATATATAACTGAACATATAAAGTTGAAGTAAATAATCAATTAATTTATTTGTAGAATGCATGTATGTATGTACATAGCTCTTTTTTTCTTTTAACTATATTGATTAATTTGAGGAAAATAAGATACATGATGCTAACATTTGATTTGGATTAGTTGAAGTTAAATAACTTATGAATTCAATTTCGAAAAAACAAAAATTCAATAATCATTTGGTATGCGATTTTAAGTCAACTGTACTGGTATGTACTAAAATTAATTATTCTTAGTATAAATTCTTTACATATGAAATGGAAATTTGATAACGGTCCACAACATCGCATATAGTACGTTCATTGGAATCCATTTGATGATGAATTGATGAAGACTACACAATATAAATGGAAGTAAGCATGCAAAAAATATACTTTGAGAAAAAGAAGATTAGATTTTGTTTAGGATATTTGAGTATGATATAAGGTGCCCACAAAGTTCGATGAGTAACTCTCCAATTGAGCTTTAAAACCTAATCTCAATAGTGAATGATTGGTTAGAGACAAGACAAGTTTGACAATCATGCTTTAACCTTCCATTGCAAAACCATCATAATTTATGTTTAACTTCTATCAAGGGTTTTCAAGTGTGAGTGTTTTATAATGAGTGATCAATTATACATTTCTTTGTATGCACGTGCGGATTTTTAATTAATTAATTGGTATTATGAATTGAATTATGACAAAATGGTTTTTGTATGTTAGCTTGGTTGTGATGTTAAATTGTTAATGACACATGTACACTTACATTAATCTTCATATTTTTCGAATTCAGGTAGTCTCAATCTTTTGATTACTAAATTGATTCTTATTTGGTACATGTATCTCACCTTTATCATAAAAACTAAGTTAGTCAACTCTATATATTTGACAAATTCAGATAATTAAATATATTATTCATTCACTTTTCTCTTATAAGAGAATTAAGGAAATCAATTGCTTCGATATAGCTTCTCACCTCTTTATAAGATATAGTTGGAGCCAACCCTAGTACGAGAGGACTGGGTTGGGCCAACCTATGGTGTACCGGTTGTTATGCCTTGGGCCGATAGGCTAAGTTAAGTGGCGAAGCTCTTTCTCTAGTATAGACCTAGGTTCGAATCATGCGCCCTGTCGGGCGTAACGGAGGCGTGCAAAGGTCGGGCCAGACAGTCATGCAAAGGCAGAAGAAAGTTCGATTGATCAAGAATGATTTAGTGGAATGAAGGTTGACAGGTTGTAAAGATTTATAAAATAATTTGGTTTTTTTTCCTGTCTAATTAGGTTTCTTTTAACTTTATACTTTTTCGAACCTCACTAATAATTGCAATAAAATGCTATAGATACTCATAGCTTTTATTTAATTTTCATGCAAGTTGATACTTGATAGGTGGTAAGTAGACCTTACAATCATCTTGGTGTTAGTCCAAGTAGAGAAAAGTATGCATGCATGACAAAACTCGTAAAAGAAGGATGGATGTGAAAAATCATGAATGCATGGGAAAAAAAGAAGATTGGATAAGTTAAAAGCTACTAGTAGTTGTCATGGTTGTACGGTTGAAAGGATTGAAGCACTTCGTAGACCACCAAGTAAATTTTTTTCCCTTAGCTCCTTTTCAGATAATCAAAATTTAAAGCATTACGGAGTAATATTTATTATATGCTCCCACCCGTTTTGTTTTTTTTTTTTTTTTTTT
>PYUH01000120.1:6441101-6549180 GCA_016808085.1 Suaeda aralocaspica | reverse complement strand
ATAGTAAATTAAAGGAGATCCATATTGACTATATTTTTCCTTATACATTATTGTCATAAAATTAATCTAAATTAAAAGATAAATAGTTGTAACTTTTTTTTGAATATTTAAAATTAAAAAAAAAAAAAAAAAAAAAAAAAAATTTTTTTTTTTTTTTTTTTTTTTTTTTTTAATTTTAATATTTCAAAAGTTACACTATTTATCTTTTAAATTTAGATTTAATTTTATGATCAATAATGTATAAGGAAAAATATAGTCAATATGGATCTCCTTTAATTTAACTTGGGGTGCACTTAATTAATATATAATTTTTATAATTTATACAAATATATAATTAGAGTTATAAATTGTTTAAAATGTACATCGGTAAGTGTAAAAAGTGATGTTGCAACTTAAAAAAATGGAGAGAGTATTTTTTTTAGAACAATCAAATAATTATTAACTAGATAAAAGAAAGTCTTGTAATTGATGGAGTACTCTTAGTCTCACCGGACGAAGCACATATGCCGATCGCCGCCAAAACTGAGTTTCGACGTATGCTCTATTACAAGTGTGGCAATCGGAAAATATTGCGCTCTAGTTAACTATGAATTTGCCTATATAATAAATATATTCCTTTCTAACCCAACATAAAATTCGCAACTCCGATGCAATCTAAGTCGACAAACTTATATTACGCCATTCAAAATATACACTGCGAATTATTTTATTGTTAATTATAAATTTCTTAAAACAAATAAAAATAGCCTTTCCATCTGTTTAATTTGATTGTCCAATTTATTTTTTCTTCTATTAGTCATTAGTATGGTTGTATAGTTTGTTTTCTTGATGCTAATTATGTTTTCCTAATTTCCTTTATTTTCACTTTATAATCAATACTTTTGTTAGTAGTCATTTTTCTGTTGTCATTAATTATTCAATTCTAATCAATTCAATTGGTCTTTAGTCTTTCTATGTTTTCATAGACAATGTACTTTCTAGGAAAAATAAAATCACCGATAAATCACACTTGATTAAACCTAGAATATCTTTTATCGGAAAAACTATATTATTCTACATATATCATCCATTCATTTATTGATTAAGTTATCCTTTTACTAATAAAAAACAAAGACATAATGTTTCACCCTTTCAAAAAAGACGCCTTCAATTCTTAGACAAAGTTTAATGGAAAAAGGTAGAAAAAGAAGGGAAAACTTGTAACAACACAATGCTATATTTATACAATAATACATTTAAATTATTTAATTAATAGTCAAGGTTACCAAAACATTGACTTTATTGTCTAAACAATTTAAATCAATATTATTTTTATATATGATTTATACCCCTAATTTCAAAGATTTCATCACAATGACACACAATCATCATCATCATCATCATTGTCAACAAATCAAGGTAATAATGAACCAACAAAGACAAAACAACAAACAAAAAAAACATGTACCAATAAAATTACAAACTACCATATGCCCATATTGCCATCCATATCTTAGTTGTGTCTACCCTACAATATTTGCTAATATTCATATTCATGAATTTATGTGTTTGGAACTGTTCGTAGGTTATCAAATTTTACAAGTGATATACATGAAAAAAAAGTCAAATAGAGTAGACATAAAAAACACTATAATTACGCTTTAAAGTTGATGTTTGTTGGTAAACATTTCCCTTTCCTGGCTTTTTTTTTTTTTTCAATTCTCCCCAAAAAATCAGGAATAGTTTAGTTTTTGTTTTTCATCGATTATTTTCAACCTGCGGAAACATTTGATAGCGGAGTATATATAATATGGCTAGTGGTATTAGGTACGAAAAGAAATAAAATATTATTTCCTTTTTTATTTCCTTAAAAAATGTTGAATAAAATTTTTGATTTATATAATTATTGGAATAAACTAAAAAAATAATCCAATTTTAGCTCAGTTGGTAGAGCGGAGGACTGTAGTGGTAAAATGTCAGATATCCTTAGGTCGCTGGTTCGATTCTATACTACTGTTACCTTCTCTTTTTAAAATGATTTTAATGTGTATAGCTTTCAAATATGCTAGCTCCATATCTTTCTTAAATTTTTATTTCTTTTATTTTAGTAATTCTTTGTACGTACCGAATATATTACAAGGATATCGGAAGAAGTCAACGATTTATAAGTCATGTTTAAAATAAAATCTAAATAGATTAAACTTATTGAGTCATTATTCATTAACGTGATCAGGCAAATTTTTTTGAATAGTATGTTGGAATGTTGAATGGTGAAAATTAAAGGAAGAGGATTAATTAGGATTCAGGAGGGATTAACATCAAATTGGTGTATTGCATCATTGCACGTACATAAGATTTTATATCAAATTATCAACCTGCAAATTACGAAGAATAAGATTGGATATGATATGATATTAATAAAAATATGTCAAAGTATGCATTTTCCACAAATTTATGCCCTTGATATGTATTTTGGTACAATAATGGTCTATTCCTAACATATTAAAAATTATTAAATTTCAACTAAAGAGGAAATTTTAAAAAGTTATTCAAGAGGTTGAAATCTTATAATCAATTCATTAGAATTTGTAGGTCTTACGTTTGACTAAAGCAATTGTCATACTTGAAAAGTCAACAGTACAATTTGAAACCAAGATTTCAAATAGAATATGTTTTTTGATAATAGATCAGAGTTCACATAAAGAATGTACGTACTCATAACTAATATATAGGATGAGTAAAATTACCTTGAAACAACTTATTATTAAGTGTAAATAAAGGGAAATCTATTTGTCTTCTTTAAGTCTTTAACTCTTTAAGTTTTTTTTTTTCCCTCCAAATGAACTAACATAAGCTTTAAAGCTTAAGCTACTTTTTCGATCTTTTAAAAAAGTTCAAGTCGAATGAAACAATTTAAATTTTGTGAAATTAGAAAGGAAAACAGTTACGGCTTTCGTGTCTACCAAAAATGGTAATATTACATTTTTATTATCCAATATTTTTGATATAAAAATATATGTAGTATTTCTAATTTTAGTAAACGATGAAGAAACTATCTAGTTTTATTGTTGTATATATTATTATTAATAATTGCTCTTCTTTCGTTTTAACAAGTGATACATTGCTAGAAAATCACGTCATAAATTAATAAAAAAAAAAAATTAAGCATATCAAATTAAAGTATAATCTTTGTGCTTCACTTTTGTGTTCTTATTTGCCGAGTTGCTCAATGTGATTGAATATTGCTTAAGCTAACCGTATGGCTGGTAAAGTAAATTGTATATAGTTTTTGAATTACAAAATCAAGCCAAATGAGTTTCAAAGCAATGAAATTAAATTACAAAAACAAGCCTTGATTTTTTTCCTTAGCTAGATCACATTTAGCAACTATGATCACTCCGAATTATATATCAAATCGTACCAAAGGTAGTACTTTATTTGGTTTTTGNGTCAACGATTTATAAGTCATGTTTAAAATAAAATCTAAATAGATTAAACTTATTGAGTCATTATTCATTAACGTGATCAGGCAAATTTTTTTGAATAGTATGTTGGAATGTTGAATGGTGAAAATTAAAGGAAGAGGATTAATTAGGATTCAGGAGGGATTAACATCAAATTGGTGTATTGCATCATTGCACGTACATAAGATTTTATATCAAATTATCAACCTGCAAATTACGAAGAATAAGATTGGATATGATATGATATTAATAAAAATATGTCAAAGTATGCATTTTCCACAAATTTATGCCCTTGATATGTATTTTGGTACAATAATGGTCTATTCCTAACATATTAAAAATTATTAAATTTCAACTAAAGAGGAAATTTTAAAAAGTTATTCAAGAGGTTGAAATCTTATAATCAATTCATTAGAATTTGTAGGTCTTACGTTTGACTAAAGCAATTGTCATACTTGAAAAGTCAACAGTACAATTTGAAACCAAGATTTCAAATAGAATATGTTTTTTGATAATAGATCAGAGTTCACATAAAGAATGTACGTACTCATAACTAATATATAGGATGAGTAAAATTACCTTGAAACAACTTATTATTAAGTGTAAATAAAGGGAAATCTATTTGTCTTCTTTAAGTCTTTAACTCTTTAAGTTTTTTTTTTTCCCTCCAAATGAACTAACATAAGCTTTAAAGCTTAAGCTACTTTTTCGATCTTTTAAAAAAGTTCAAGTCGAATGAAACAATTTAAATTTTGTGAAATTAGAAAGGAAAACAGTTACGGCTTTCGTGTCTACCAAAAATGGTAATATTACATTTTTATTATCCAATATTTTTGATATAAAAATATATGTAGTATTTCTAATTTTAGTAAACGATGAAGAAACTATCTAGTTTTATTGTTGTATATATTATTATTAATAATTGCTCTTCTTTCGTTTTAACAAGTGATACATTGCTAGAAAATCACGTCATAAATTAATAAAAAAAAAAAATTAAGCATATCAAATTAAAGTATAATCTTTGTGCTTCACTTTTGTGTTCTTATTTGCCGAGTTGCTCAATGTGATTGAATATTGCTTAAGCTAACCGTATGGCTGGTAAAGTAAATTGTATATAGTTTTTGAATTACAAAATCAAGCCAAATGAGTTTCAAAGCAATGAAATTAAATTACAAAAACAAGCCTTGATTTTTTTCCTTAGCTAGATCACATTTAGCAACTATGATCACTCCGAATTATATATCAAATCGTACCAAAGGTAGTACTTTATTTGGTTTTTGGTACTAATTAAATTAAAGGTATATCTTCTACAAAGTGGTTTAGCTATGTTATTATTTAAAAAAAAAAAAAAAGGTTCAAATCTTGGCCCTCAACTCTATTCCTCCCTTAAATATTTGTTTTTCTTTCTAATAAATTAACCATTGTTGGTGTAGTGTTCGAATCCTCGAGATTTGTTGACATCCACACTTATATTTTACTTAAATTGTTAGCATACTGCGACACGATCCACCTTTCACATTGTTATCATACTTTCAAAATTGAGGTCATACGCAATCACAAGTAATACAAAGTCTCGATCTTCAAAATAGTTAATGGCGTCACACTAGAGTCCTATACCATCTAAAAATTAGCTAGGATAGAAAATTTTGAAGACTAATTAGGTCTTAATTACTATTTTGGATTGTATCAATTGATTTTTTTAATTTTTTTTTCTAAATTCAAAAGTCGACATCAAATCAAAAGAGATTTGATTTATTTGCTGAACTGGCCTAAGGTGGTGTTGCTTTCATTAGCAACACTGAAATGAAAAGTGACATAGAAAGCAGCCATATGACTTGTGAATGGTCCCACACATTTATACAGTTATAAGGTCCAAATTCATAACTTCTAGTTTGATGTTAATTAATTAATTAATTAAATTAATTAATTATTATGTTAACAAAGATTTCCATAGATAGGAAGAAAATGATTACCTTCTCTTAATATCAATTGCCTAATTATTTTGTGCTTTCTTTTGCCTATAAAGATGGGAGCACTGAAATATTTTTTTTTTTCCAAAGTTGGTTAATCAAACATGTTGTAATTATTTCTCATTTTGTGTTTCCTGACTTTCGTCCATCTTTATATGTGTCAAAATTCCATTATAACCCTAATACTCTAGCAAGTGTCTAACTTTTTTAAAAATATTTCTCTACTAATTTATGTTTTAACCAGATAATTGTTATGTGATGACATATTATATTACTCGAAATTTTAAATTGATCCTATTCCAAATATTACTGATTCAATTTTTGTATTTGAAAAACGAGAGCCGAAAAATGAATTTTTTGTTTAGCATTATGAGCCATAGCAGTATTGGCCAAAATAGCATATATCAATATTTGCTACACAAAAGAAACATAGAGCACTAAGATATTAGCTACTATTTGACTAAGATATCATTGGTGTCGAAAAACCGATTATAATTGAATAAATCAATGTTTTACATTGGACTATTTATGGTACAAAGTAGTAACGTAACAATTGTAGTTTGAGGACCATACCTTTGCATGTTGAATTATTATAGCAATTATAAACTTTATTACATTTACGTCTACTTAAAATAATTATCTTGTCAATATGAATATGACCCACCCGACATGAAGCAGTTAAAGGCGCAATCAAGCAGACATTATCGAATTCCTTTTTTTTGATACTTTTTCATCCATGTATTAATTTGTATACAATTATATAGCTAGTCTTTTCTATTATTATCATCAACACTTCAAAAGCCATCACTAATCTAATCTTCCTTATTTAGGGCTAGCTATGAATTTAATTAACACCTGAAATGACGTTCATCAAAGTGTAATTAAGTGTTAATTTGTTTCCTTTTTTGAAAGATCATGAAAGATTCATTCTATGGCCGAAACTAGGTTACTTCGTAATGGATGAAAAGATGAACATATGTTAGACAAAGTACTGGTCGGATATACATACATACATACA
Organism: Suaeda aralocaspica; assembly: GCA_016808085.1. Taxonomy (NCBI): domain Eukaryota; kingdom Viridiplantae; phylum Streptophyta; class Magnoliopsida; order Caryophyllales; family Amaranthaceae; genus Suaeda; species Suaeda aralocaspica. Next base: position 6,542,749 of record PYUH01000120.1, on the reverse strand, counting down.
TACATACATACATACATATATATATATATATGAATATATAGTAAAAAAAACAACGGTTGATCTGATGGAGCATAAGAGTTACAAGAAACTACTATAATCAAATCATACCTAGGAAATCCTTAGAATATATAAACAATTCAAGAAGTTTGTTGTTAAATTCAATTGAGTATTAGATCCAAAGATGTTAATAAATTAAGAGTAATCCAATAAGCTAAGATTGCATAAGCTAAGATTTAATATGATCATTGAGAAATTAATGATCGGCTGCTCCCTGAATATGGGAGGTCTGGCGTTATATATATATATATTTGATAAGAGGCGTTATATTTATATTAGCGTATTACAACCTACGATACTAAAATTACAAATTAAATAAGCCCTTAACATATTACTCTATTATGATCGTTCCTTTTTAAAATTTGTTATGCTCATATAGACAAGTAAGAGAACATAATCAAAGTCGTACACTAGAGTATACATGAATAATGAAGTCGAGTGATAAAGTTAGATAGTGTACAATGGAAGAGATTAGAGAACATAATTAGCTAGGATTAGTATGTAAAGAAATTAGATAATGTATAATAGAAGAAAGCATTAGATGCCAAGCTACCACAACAAAACAAATTTGACTAAAGCCTCAACCTTTCTTCTCAAATTTTAATACAAGTTTACAAAAGTGGAAAACCTTTGTTTTATTTACCCTAAATTCAATAAACAAAAACTTTAATTAGTGTTAGAAGTTTCTTCTTACAATGTTAAAATATTTTGTTCAAAGCTAGAGATTATAGGGAGCAAAAGATCATCTTGTAAAATGTAACTTTAGCTTTTTTGTCAATCTTTTGTAAAAGTATAATCAACCACCAAAAAAAAAAATTACCTATCATTTTCTCATTACATAATATGTTCCCACCAAATTGATTTTTTATTAGAAATTATTATTATGTTAATTGGAGATGACTCATATCATGCAATCTTACTACATACGTACGTACTATATTATATACAACCCACATATATATTATATTGCATGCACCCTAATGAAGTGAACATTAAAACTATATTATATATGAATGCATATATTACTAATGAAATCATATAATGAAAGGACAGTCAAAGAATGACTCACAAAGCACATTTTTGTAAGGAGGTTCAAACTTCAAACAAACAATTCCATGATTTAAGGGGAAGGGAAAGAGTGGGCATTTGAGAATTTGACTACAATTTTCAAATAACATGTTTATATAGTTTGTGTAGAGGTTAATTAAATTGCATTTTGTACGTCAATCTGTGCTTCTTAGACTAGTGTAAATGTGTAATGTATTTCTAAGGTTGAAAGAAAATAAATTTTACTCCATTCGTTCCATTTTGTTTGATACATTTTGACTTGTACAAATACTTAAACATTTGTTTGACCTTAAATATATTTTGTTGTATATATACATAAAGATTTTAATAATTCGATATTAATAAAGTACTTATTGAGATGAATCAAATAAGACCCCACATGACTATGTTATGTTTTATATATTAAAAGTAATTAAAAAAATTCTCTCATCTTATTAATATTGTCAAGATTTAAATGTATCAAACAAAAAAGAACGGAGGGAGTACATGTATTAATCTTAGGAAGCATATCTCTTAAGCCCTATTTCATTGGACTTATTTTGACTTCAATTCAATTCAGTCTATATTATAACAATATATTATATTCAGTTTAATTTAGAATAACATTGTTTTAGCTTATTAAGAATCTATTAAACCTTAGGGCCTGTTTACTTCAACTGAAAACAGCTGAATTGAACTGAAGTGAAATTTTTTTATGAAAAATTTAAGATTAGCAAAATAAAAGAAGAGTTGAACTGAACTGAACGGAGCTTAGCTGGACTGAACGGATTTTAAGCTGAAGTAAACATACCCTTATTATTTTGAATTGCTGGTTGGTGAACCCAATAAAATAACTTAAGTTAGGGTCATTATAATACAACTACATTTTCAGGACACAAATTACTGAATACATCCAAAAGATGAATATGACTTAAAGTTTAAGTTATTTTTCCCAAATTCTTTTTGTCTATGAATATAATTTTGATTGAAAATCATCACATTATGTTCCTGAATTCATTCAAGACAATATTATGGCTACTTTAAGATCTGAAATAAGGTTTTCACTGTTTTGGCACAGAAATGCACTGCTTTGATTAATTGCATGAGTACATAATTGCATAATTTGTCATCATTAAAATGAATTAAAGCATGATCAATTTACAGAAATGATGATTTTTTGATTGAACAAATGAGGTGGGGAGATAAGTGCCACCAAAAATCACATCAGTCATGTTTTAAACAACAAATAATTAAATAAGATTTTCCCATACCAAATAATTACCAGAATGAAAAACCTAAAGCAAAACTGAAGATTAACCCAGAAAAGAATTGGGTGGATTAACAAACTTAAGTCACGCTGTCCTGTATAGCCCCACCAGTATCATTTGCTAACAAAGCAAAATTAATGCACGAGATCAATGAGTTTTGGATGTCGTCTTTTACTTCCACCGAAGGGATTGCCGAATGCCAGTATACACGAGTCCTACAGACCGCCCAATCAAGCTAACGAGGAAGAATGAGATGGCACTGCGGACCTGAGAAACAATGGCCTTCACCATAGGCACTGCTATGTCTGATAATTCAAGTATGAGGCTGAAATAGTACTTCCTGAAACCAAAAGATTTCAGCCAAATGGATTAATGACGTAATATACATGTATAATTTTTTTTTTTTTTATGAAACAATTAATGACGTAATATTACATCAGGCAAGTACAGAGTAGTAAAATTTCTCAGACATTTAAAAAGAAAATTTTAAGCAAAGAATGATTACTATCTATAAAGGAGAAGGTCAAGGATTCTTTATCTTTTGCTACTGATTCATGAAAAGAAAAGTTTGATGCTCAGGTGAGTAGGGATTGCTAACATTATGAGAAAAGATTAAACAAATGACCCATGGCTCTGTACAACTGAGACAAGAGCAAATATCATGTCTCGAAAACACCAAAAACTACATAAAAGATGTAATATTATCAGTCCCACTTCTAAGTGATTATCTAATAATGTACATTCTATGAACAAACCAAAATGCAAACAGTGGTCACAACGACCAAACCTTCATTCAAATTCCTACCGGTCTTAATTGATAGCAATCCAACACATGGAAAAGATAAGGGGTGGATGGTGAAAGACCATCACACTCATAAGTGCTGAACTCCGATTAGATTATAACCAAGGAACAATTGTAACAAATTTCTAATCACCCCTTACCCCCATTAACCAAGAATACAAACCCTCTGGGCCAAAATTAAAATTTTGGTTTTGGACATGTGCACTGTAATAAAGCATATAACAAATGGATAGATTTAAGTGTCATAATTCACGAAAGATTCAGTAGAGGGTAGAGACCAGCAGCATTAGAAAGACTCCCTTGCCTTTTTTACTTCTACTATTAACTTATCAAAGAAGCTCACCAGCAAATAATTTACTACTCCTTGAATCCCTACTAGCCAAAAGCTTTATAGATTAGCCTCTGCCTTCTACCCAGTAGAAAATAAGAGAAACAGTAATTCAGGTTTTTAAAGGACATTCCATTTTTTTAGTTTTAACATATCAATATCCAGACACCAAACACAACATCATATCATATTAATGGCCAAATTGCACGACAATCTCTAGTTTTGAATTTAATGTGTGTGTGGAATGTGGATATTAAACCATTCACATGTGACAGGGCACGGCACTTGGCCATTGGAACCACAAATTAGTTAATTCAAATTCACTTGTCCACCTCACTTGTCTGCACTACAAGCAACAACAGCAAAAGAGTACCTCCACATACAAAAGCCCAAGGATTGAATGTAACCTAGTTCAGCTAGGCATGTCCGTAGTATTAAAAATAAAGGGTAGAAAGAATAAAAGAAGGCTAGGCTTCAAGCAGAAGACTGATCACAACGAAGAGGCAAGCCAAACTTCAATATGAAGTACTAGTGTTTCACCTTGCTCATTTTGCAGGCTAGCAGTCAAACTATAACTCTAAAAGCTATGTCCACAACATATCAGGTTTAACAGCCATTTCATGCAATATCAGATTTGAATGCCATTTTTGTTACCAAATAATATGGGGAGATAAGAATGCAAGGAAAAAAGGCCACCCTTTTTTCAGAGGGGTGATGAGGGTTGGATTAGAGAGATCATACCATCCTTTTAGGGCCCTCAGTTCCCTTGTGCGCTTTATGGTCAAAGAGAAGGGACTGACAACAGAATAGCGTAGCGAGGATTGTACTGTCGTGGATTGTTTCAGAGCAAATCTTCTCCACCAACTGAGGCTTTCATCGCGATTCTCTAATGGATTTTGATAAGGTTCGATCTTTAGTACCCGCAGATCAAATCTATCCTCATACATCAGCACAATTTCTCCAAAGTTCTGATGAATCCACTCTCGCATAGCTACCTTACACCATTAATCCAAATGTAAAGAATCAAGAGACAATGGAGCCACTGCTACTTTGCTAGATATTGAAAGGAACATGTCACTTCAATTACTATGTTAGCATCATGATTGAATAATTCAGACATATCAATACATGACAGGTTGTGATGATCAAGAAGCAGAGTACTCTAACTTCAGTTATCATGAGAAAAAGTTGAAGAAAGGCAATGCTTTAAATCAAGCTTTGTGTTTCACCTTAGGGTAAATTATATGTGTACGACATTGCCACACACAAATTAGTTACTTTAATCAACAGCACAAGAATGTAAAATGAGTTGAGCTGTGAACCACAACATTCGTAACATTTATTCAACGTGATAAACCAATTGGAGGGTAGGACAACACCAACTCCCACAACGGAGAGATTGTGCAAAGACATTACAGGGAAAAAGTGTACTGAAAATGAAAGAGAGGGGAGAGGAGGAGAAACGAAGTAACATGAAGGAGGGAATAGATACCTCATTTCTTAATTTCTGCAGAGCTCTGGTTGACAATGTGCATAAAGACAACCCGAAGTTACTAATTTTTTCAGATATCACACTGTCTACGGATACAACCTCCAAATATATGCTTGATATTGCATCAGCTAAACTAATAATCAAGTCTTCCAATACTGCTTCAGCATGCAAGGGATAAACATTATAATCATAGTAGCTGCGTTCTCTGAGACAAACAAAAGGTAGATTCAAACGTTAAGATAAAGTGTTTGGACGGGGGGTGGGGAAAGGTGCGAAAAGGTTGTTTAGTAACCAAGCCAAAAGATCATCCAGTAATGCTTCATACCAAGAATTTTATGGCCACCAAGCAAAACAGCAAAGATAAGAAAAGTTTAAGAAAAAATGAAGCATTTAAGATCTTCCAAATGCCTCGCAGGCGAAACAAATGCCTTTCCAGGATGACTAGACGAGGCTTCTAGATAGAATTCAACTTCTCTAGATTTTTCTAATGTAAGTTCAGTTTAATGAACTGAATTAGCTCTTAGTATAGCAAATGTTACTGTAAAGCTACTGTGCACTAATGACCTTATCTAATCTTCAATTATATCAATATTTTTTTGCAGTTCATTACTTGTAACGATGTAACAATTACCAAGCAAAGGTCGTGAGCATTCCACAACATTCTCTTAACTATTGGAATCGCGAGAAACGGGACTTGTAAGAAAGCAAAAAAGCACGCACTAAGCATTCAAACAAGCAAATTCGAGACAATCAAGGAAAAAATGGTACAAGCAGGCACCCCTTGAATGGCATCCTCGGGGATGACCAAGACACAAAACTAAGCTAATAAGGGGAATCTTTTGTCGTATTGTTAAATGGAGGCTAAAATGAAACTAAGGAAAAGAAATAAGGAGAAAGAAATTAAAAGGAAACAAAAAGACCAACTAAGTTCTCTAGGAAGAACTACCCAAATGCAGTTAGATTTTTGGGGTATAAAATAAAGGGAGGGAGAACTTGGATTTTCAAACATGGAAACTAAAACCAAAAACTCTTCTCAAGGACTCAAAACATAACCATACAACTTAAATAATACTCAAGTGAGACCAAGACAACGAACCAGCACAGTCACCAACCACAATCAAGCAAAACCAACTCAATAAAATTCAGTCAATAACTACAATCAAGCAAACCAACTAACCCAAGACTTGCAAAAAAGACACTACCTTCCCACACCAATACTAAGTGGGGCTACGGGCTACCCTCCCCCAAGCCCAAGCTAGGACAAAGCGAAGTCCCAGTGCTGATCAGTGTTGTGACCCTCCAGCCATCCTTTAGAAGGGTAAGTAGGGTCACCATGAGGATCACATTCGCCAAATACTTAGTCTTCACTTAAAGTGTCCCGTGTATGGAAGTGTAGAAAGGTAGGTCGGTGGTGGTTCCATGCTTCCATCTGGACAAGTGTAGTTGACGTAAGGGTCAAAGTGATTGAATGACCATGGGTCACATGATAACGATACATGTTATTTGTTTGTAGCATGTTCATTTGTTCAAATCACGGTTTTGTTGCATGTGGACATGTGGTCTATCATATTAATCATGTTTGCCTGTTTTCAGAAGGTTTGTTGAAAGCATGTTCTATATCCAAGTACTGAACGAAGAGAAAGATCCTACCTCTTATCTAGAGGACAGAACATGAGATGTGTGGTCCAGGATAGCACCAACGATCTCGCATTAGAATGCCAACTTTCCAAGTGGATCCATTAGAATGCCAACTTTCCAAGTGGATCTCTGGAAGGGGTTCAACTGCCAAAATCCAAGGGTTCCATTAGGTAAGTAGCAATGACGCTTTCCACGTACTAAACACCTATAGCCGTTATTGTTGACGGTCACACAATGATTTCCGATAATCCGATGTCATAGCTCAAATGGCCAGAGGAGGGGAGGCTTGTCCACTGGTTTCATCTTTGTATAGTAATTATCATACCCAAATTTTCAGCAAGGTTTTTTACGCATCTCCCCAAGTTGAAAGTCACCTTCATAAATTTGTCATTTTTTCAGCTACTAGACATCGTTTCACAACGAGGCAAAGAGCCGCCACTATTTACCCGCCTTCCTTGTAAAGACAAGCTAGTTCGTTTTGCATTATGCCCAAATCTTGTTCAGAGATCATCGAATGCCCCATCAAACATTTAGAAAAAAGGGAGGGCAGGGTGATGGATTTCACTAGCTATGCTAAAATTCGTGTAGAGTTTGGGGCCTTAGGCAACCTTGAAATTTCCTCCCAAATTGTGCCTTGATAGTAGCCAAAGATTATTCATTGAGTAGAGTTGATATGATATGGTTATTGTTGAACATCTAGAAGGATATGCCATACTCAAAATCACAATCGTTCTTTGATGTTCCAGAATACTCTAATGACAAAAGGAACTCAAGGGTGAGACTCTCATAAATATATGTCATTTGGCCAAGCACTCCACCCTCCTAAAACAATTCAAGGAGGCTCCTTAGTTCATCATCAAATCTTAGTCTCTAGTAGCAGTAGCACATAACTGATAACTCTATGATAGAATTTGGTTGATCTTATATTTCTAACTTTAAGGTCATCATAAAAGGGTTTTAAGGCATGAGTTATTCGAAGGACCAAGGGCTTAGGACCTTCCTCGTCATTTTGTGTTTGGCAGGAAGGGCCAGTGTCAGTCCTAGACTCCTAGATTCCTTCTTGAAAACAGTGGGTACAGCTGTGCGGCTCACTATATGGCTCACCCCTATTGATTATGCAATAAAGAATTAGTTTTCGGTTACTTTTATTGGGGAGGGGGGCCACAAGGTAACACAGCAGGGAAGCAGGTCGATAAACCTCAAACAAGAGAAAAATAAGTTTTATGAAAGGGAAAGCCCCCAAATATTTTTTCCAAACGTAGATATTCATTTTTCCGTGCTTTGTATGACAGCAACAAAAGACTCATTCTGAAAGAAAAGTACACTTAATCCACCCATTGAGATTATTTCATCGGATAAGCAAATAACAGTTTCTTGCATCAATTTGAAAATGAACAACCAGACAACCCCGACAACTGTGGAGGAAATTACCTAAAATAGCCATATCTGAGAAAGCCTATCAAATCTGCAAAAAGCTCGGTCTTGCCTGATTTTTTAACGTTCCCCAACACAAAATCATCGCCTTTCAACTTCTCTAACATAGAAAGCAAAAGCTCCTAAAGAAATACAGAGCAATGAATAAGTAGTGCAGCATCGATATTTCACATTGTATATAGACAATCAATTAACAAAATACCTTATCGGGCTTGAGGTTTTCTGTGCAGAACTCCTTTCCCATCCATGAATACAAAGTTGATTGACAAGCCTTCTGTAAAGTAGAGGAAAATAAGCCCAACCATTCCTCCCTTTCCATGGCCAATGACATCTCTGGTATTTGATTAACCTGTCAAGAAAGCGAAGAACTTGAGCAAGAAAGAAGAAAAAACATCGTGATTGGAGACAGAAAACACTGATAAACTAGGAAAAATTTATTTAATCCATAAAACAAGAAATCCTGTGGTGTAAAAAAAATATATAATAACGTAGGCATGTAAGAAAATGCATCTAGGGTTTATATAATTGATTTTATCCAAGGGAAACTTATATCATAGTATTCAGAGATTAGTTTACTGATCCATGACATGAGATAGTAATTAACCCTTGACAACAAGTTTCATTCCCTTTAACACCTTTATAGTCAGTAGACCTGCTGAACATTTTGGGAAGGTTTATATAGTACATGTCCACACCTGAGCATAAGATAGAGTTCATAATAGAAAAATTGAGGGATATAATAGCTACATAACAACAGAACTACACAAGTACAGAAGTGCGGAGAAGTATTCATTGCCCAGGACTTACAACTAAATCAAAAGAGCAACATGAATTCCGCTTGACAAAAATGTGGGAAAGCCATTGCAAAATGAGCAGCATATTTATCTTGATTGCACTGGACTTAAAACTAAAGCAAATAACAACAGAGGATCCCACGGGCTATGTTATCAGGAATTGGGCGAGCATGCGGACAAGGGAAACGGGATCATGTTCAGGTGTCTGGCTTGCATTTTTTGTGAAAATTTTCCAGGTTTTGGCCAAAAGTAAAGAATCAGTGTTGAGAATCTGACTTGGGCACTTGACTGTAAATGAATACTCCAAGTAAAGTAAACAGCAATGGATTTGGGGAGAGCAAAACACATATAGCTCCATCCCAGAAGACAAGGCACAAGTGCCTTCATGCAATATCTTAGCATACCAGTATGTCTCTCCACACAATACATTAATAAATCAAGTTTGAACATTAGAGTGTCTACTGCCTAAAAACACATAACATATATAGAGCTGTAAGAATTGAGAACCACTTAGACAAGGACAAAACAAGCTCGAAGGACATTAAAAAAAACTGTGCACACCTCATATTCAAGTTGCTCAATTGACGACAAAAGCAGCCTGAACCTGGGGCCATTCGCTATAGCATACAAACTAAGAGGTCTCATTAAAGGATCTGATTTAAATTCAACAGAATTTTCTTCCACTTCAACACCATTTTCGATAGCAAGAAGAGACTTTGTTATTTTTTGTTTCACTACATCCCAGGTACATTGATTATTGACTTGATCTTCCTTTTCTGTTGAACTGTATATATGATCAGAAGAGAATCAACACAAGAGATAAGCAGGTATCAGCCACACATCAAGGCAGTGGAGTTGTACATTAGAAGACAACCAGTAACTATGTACGCAAAAGAAAATGATACTTTTAGAACAGTTAGCTTACCTACCAAAAAAGATAGGACTTTCAGGAAGCAGTAGACCATTTGACTTGTTCTTTTGAGAGTTGATATAGGACCTCCTAGAAGGAATGACTCCAGCCATATAGGCAAGCAGTGCGCTAGCAGTCAGAAGCACTTGGTCAATGACAGGCACCCACTCCGCTGCAGCAGCACTCTCAATATCTATCATAGATCCCAAGCAGCTACATCTCAAGGAATTTCCATGAGAAATGGAACTTCTGACCTTACATATTGAAACAGATATTGTATTATGCTTGCTGAGTCTCCATAAAGGAAGTGATGACGACTGATAATTTCTGCAGAGAAAAATAATAAAGAATTGTTGCCAAATTCAATAAAAACAGTGAGTCAGTCCGGCTTCGTACAACATATAAAGACAGCATGAACAAAAAAATTCAAAATTGACATTGTCGTACCACAAAAGCACACCATACCTGTAACAATTTAGTCTTTAAAGTTGAAGAAGCTGAAATAATACCCAAAAACTTTAAACTAGACCTAGGACTAAACTCAATATAAATATATATATATATACTCTCCATTTCTTAATTCCCATATCCCAAATATTTGCCAGTTTATTATGAAAATGCAAATGCCATTCATCAATTTAGGCACCAATAGAACTTTACTAGTCACTCAAAATACCACCCGTAACTAGCAAAATCGCAATATTATTCATGACTTTAGGCACCAATATAGTTTACTAGTTACTTCGAGATACTATCATAACAAGAAAAAAAAATCCTAAATTAGTATGCAATGACCATAAATGGCAAGTTTCAACTAGCAACTTAGCAAGTAGATAGGGATGACGGGTATAACCACGTTCGAGCCTCGAACACACATTTATAACTAATCCATGCCTCCACACCCAACTACCCAAAGTGTGCAAGACTGCAAGAGTACTCTGTTAAATCCTTCTTCTCCACCTCCCCTATCTCTAATTAATGAACAAAGTTCTTAACTTGGATCATCACAATACAAACTCGATATTGCCACACCACACCATGAGCCTAGACAAGAAGTAAAACCACCTATTCCGGCTACTCGGATAGCAACAACACACAAATTACACCATGGACATAGCGCGAAATGCTATTTGATTATCTTGTAAGGCTCATAAGGGTTCATCATTCTATTATCAAGACATCTACTTTACCATAACATTTTTTAGCATCAATTCAAACAACTAATAATGTAGCAAATTAACAATCATCATATAAAATTGAAACCAAATTTAATAATACCTGAGAATTTTTTTGGGAAATGATAATTGGGGTTTGAACAAACACCCATTTGCACCACTTTTTCTCAATTGCAGCTTAAAATTAGATGACAAAGTTGCACATTCACCCATTTTTTTGACAGTTTTAGCAACACCCCAATTGCTCAACACATTTTTTTTCTTCAGTCTAACAAAATGTAATTAAGAGATAAGTAAATATAAAAATCCAAAATTTCTAAATTAACAAATAAAATCAATAGAATGAGTAAACATTATTACAATAATAAATGCATGAATGATCATTTGTAATGGAAAAAAATTGTAAATATCAAAAATTAAAGTAAACTATTGAAAAAATGTAATTGAGAAAATTGGGGAAGTCAAAAATTAGAGCATTACCTGCAAATTAAAGTCAACCGTCAATAAGTAAGCAAGAAAATGGGTAGCAAATTTGCAATGTTTGGTTTTTAATTGTTTTAGGAGCAGTGGAGTGTGGACCCTAATATCTACAACTCTTGGAGGTAATTGATTCAATGTTGTCGCGGACTTACCGGAGAAGCCGAGTACTTAAGGACCATTTTTTTTTTTTTTGGAGGGGGCCACAGAGTCGCGAGTGTAAGGTAAAATTTGATTTAAGATGTTCTGAAATGAAATTACGATGATAGTTATAACTAACTAAGCTAATAAACTATCACTCGCATTTCATGTGATTTGTGAACGAAATTGATTTATAACTATGTATTGGTGCTATCATGTACTGTACTTACAAATTGTACATATATACGTTTATACATACTTAGTCTTAGCTAGTTATATTAGTTACTAGTCTTAGTTAGTTGTATTAGTTAGTTACAGTGGTCCCATCTTCTAACAGTTTGTTAGAATCTGTAACAACTTCTATAACAACTTCTTAAGTTGTCTTAAACTAGTATATAAGTTGTAATTAGAGCTTGAGCTCATAATCTAATGAATCTGAAATTTTCTCTGAACAATTTTCTCTCTCTAAGTTTCTTCTGTTTCTCTCACTAAAAGCTTCTTCATTGAAGAAACTTTCACTATGCTAAAGGGGTGCTAAATGAAAAGATCTAAGATATATGTACTATTGGTTAACAAATTACTTCATAAGATTACTCTCACGCTTAATTACGGAGTTTCTTAGGAAATGAGTTACATAAAAGAAAGATGCATTTTGTTGATATGAGTAGCACGTTTAATTATTTTAAAGCAATTATGAGTGATATCACATTCCTAATTTGCTTGTCGCCCAAATTTTTTTTTTTTGCAGGTGCACTAAAAACTTTCAATTTTTTGTTGAAGAATCCAAAATAATTAGCCCGCAAAAGCATGATGGCACCAAATTAGCTTTAAATTCAACATTGTATGTAAATGTATATTCTAATAGAGATATTGATTTTCCTTCAGGACATTGAAACACTCTACAAAAACTTAATAAGGTTTTAGAGGCCAAAATTGAATGTGGGATAACTCAAGGACACCTAAAACAAGTAGTTAAAAACAGAACAAAAACAAAATGGAGCCAAGGACAACCCTTTGTAAGCTGAAAACGACAGCTATAATTCACAATTTGTGAGGGTTATATTGATGAAATGTTATATGGTACTTTTACGGTTAAAGGGGACCCCTAAGGAACCTGTAGGGGTTCGAAAGGTCATAATACGATCTCGATATGACGACAAAATATTTATTTTCCCTTTTTTGGTAATCCTAAAGAGGGAATATCATTAGGTTTTAGAAGCTTAAATTGAGCACGAGGCATCCTAAAGTCATCCACAACATGTAGTAAAAAAAGGACGAAAACAAGACGAAGTTCAGTATAGCCCTCTAGAAGCTCAAAGAAGGTTATAATAAACTGTTTTGGGGCGTTCTAGGGTCATAGAATAAAAATTGCCAAAATTTTACATGTTGCTCTTATGGTCTATAGAGAGCCCCTAAACAACCTGTAAGGGTTCAAAAGGTCATAATACAATCCCGGAAGAGCGAAAAACACTTGTGTTTCTGTTTTTACTGGTAATCCTATAAAGAAGATGATAATGAGTTTTACATACCAAATTGAACAGGGGCGTTCCGGAGTCAAGTATAGCATGTGGTAACAAAAAGTGGAAGGATGGCTCTCCGGAAGCCAAAAACGAAGGCTATAATTCACTACTTCCGGAGTTCCGAAAAAAATTGCTGAAAATTTTACATAATAATGTTGTAATGGTCTAAAGAGGGCCCACGATTAACCAATAGGGGTTCAAGATCTCATAATTCAGTCCTAAGAGTGTGAAAAACACTTATGTTTTCTTTTTATGGTAATACTTAGAAGAAGGAAGATAACAAGGTTTTAAAGGTCAATCAAGCATGGAGAGTCCTAGAATCACTTACAACATGTGGGACAAAACAAAGGGGATAAAGACAAGATGGTGCCATTACAGCCCTTCAGAAGCCTAAAATGAAAGGTATAATTCACTATTTTCATGGTTTTGAAAAAAAATTTGCTGAAACTTTTACATAGTGCTCTTATGGTCTAAAGAGGGCCTATGAGGAATCTGTAAGGGTTCGAAAGATCATAATGCAATCCCAAGAGAGCAACAAAACACTTTTGTTCCTTTTTTGCTAATCCTCTAAAGAGGAAAGACACTACAAGAAATCGGCAAAATAGCTACGGATTTTTGCGACGGAAATAAATTCCGTCGCAAATTAAAAGTTTGCAACGGAATTTTGCTTGTTTGCGACGGAAATTTCCGTCGCAAAAAAATGACAAACCAAATCAAATGACCAATTGATTTTTGTGACGGAATTTTGTATTTGCAAGGGAATAAGCCGTCGCAAATTTGCGACGGAATTAATTCCGTCGCAAAATTCCCTCGCAAAAAGCGACAAACCCTTTTATTATTTTGTCGCGAAAAAATTCCCTCACAAAAGCCCTTCTCCCTTCTTCTTCTAATTTGCGACCAAAAACCCTTCTCAGCTCCTTCGAACTCGGCGTCTTCTTGCCATCTCTGAATCTCTCACTTTCGTCTGAATCTCTCACTTTCGTTTCATTTTCTCAATTCGCCTCACTTTCAATTCGTCAATTCTGCTTAGGGGTAATTTTTCCCAATCATTGCAGCTAAATTTGCGATTCACTCTTCGTCTTTGCACCTTCAATGGCGGCGTCAACTTCTTCTTCTCCTTCACCTCTGTTTTCACCTCCAATGGCGGCTACAACATATATATGGCTGAGCGAATCTTCGAATCAAACACTTGAGGTTTAAATTCGTTTGTCGGTTTTTTAGGTTTGAAATTGCGAAGTATTTTCATGCGTTAATTATTTTGAATGTTTAAATTATTATGAATGTTTAAATTCCTTTGTAGGATTTTAGGTTTAAACACTTGAGGTTTAAATTATTTTGAATGTTTTCAATTTATCGGAGCTAATTCGTCAATTTTTCATGCGATTTTATGCGATATTGTTTGATTTCAAGCACTTCAAATGCTGATTTGTGGAAAATATGAAGGTTAGATTTTACCTTTGATTAAGTTAATATTAGTTCAATTACGCAAATTATCTTCGAATTTTAGGGTTTTGTTCATGATTTGAATTTATTGTTGATTTACTTGCGATTTTTGATTATTATGCATTTTCTGTTACTCATAGGCTGTTATTGATTGTAATTTGAGTGTTTGTTGATTTTTTTAGGGTTTTCAATTTTTAATTTGAGAATTTTTGGAGTTATTAATTGTGGTTTAGGTATTGCTGTGATGATTTAAGCTACTGGTTGTTGCAGTTTGTTGTTAATTATGAATTTCTACGCTTATATTAGGATCTATGATCTTTAGTATTTGATTTTGCATATGTATTGAAATTGAGTTTGCCTATGTTCAAGTTGCTTGAGTTTGCCTATCTTCTGTTGATTCTGGTTTTCAAAGCAACTGTTGTTTATGTCCTATTGAGGTCCTTTATTTTTAGATTGTTTCGATGATTCAATCAATAATCTCTAGGCAGCTGGTCTGGTTGTTGGTTGATATTTTGGTTGTATGCTGGTTTTAGCAGGTTGTGCAATCTGTTTCTCAAACCTGCAGTTTTGTTTTGGGTGGTTGTAGTTGTGGAGGTTTGGTGGATTTGTGTTTGTGTTGCTGTTTTAGACCCTTCATGATAGTTTTGTGGCAGTCAGGCTAGGCTGAGTTGTGCAGTAGTTGTACTGTTGTGCTTTGCAACCTTGCAGTGACACTACAGTGCAGCAGTCTGCAGGTGAGCTGCTATGGTTGGTTGCTGTGACTGCAGTTGTGGCTGCTATTTTGTATGGTTGTTGTTTTTGTGGTTAGGTGACCTGGTTACGCAGTTTAACCAGGTCACCCATTGTTTTCTCAAAATTGTTTGTTATTGTGTTTCATTAGTTTAGTTGATAATACTTTGAGAAATTCAAGTGTTATATTTTCTTGGGGTTGTACCGAAAAACTATTTAGGGTAATACTTATTATTTCCATTTCCCCCTCTTAACAGATTCATTTCCATTACTTATATCAATTTCATACCAATCACCTCCTCAATGACTTTGATTTTTCAGCATTTGCTTTTTAGTAGATACAGGTTGAGCAAGCTTGGTTTTACTTGGTTTTTTTTTTTCTTTTCCATGTGGTGAGTAAAAGCAATATCCTTGCAGATTGAGATGATGAGGATTTCAAGCATTTGGTTCACTTTTTAATTGTACTTCCTTAAATCCTTTTTTTTCGCAGAAGTTAACGCCTATGTTTTTCTTTTATACAGGCTCCATGCATTATTTTCATTGATGAAATTGATGCCATCGGATCAACAAGAAAACAGTGGGAAGGACATACCAAAAAGACCTTGCATCAACTGCTAGTTGAAATGGATGGTTTTGAACAGAATGAGGTACATATATATGTTTACTGTACTGGTGGTATATGTATACTATAAGTGTGTAATATGCGCTATAACTCTATATGACACATAATGGCAGGGCATAATATTGATGGCTGCTACAAATTTGCCTGATATTCTTGATCCAGCTTTGACCAGACCTGGCAGATTTGATCGGCATGTAAGTTTTGTTATATGTTATTCAAACTGAAAGCTGCATTTAGTTCTTCTAACAGTTGAAAAATTAGTACAGTAATTCATTAGAATCTGAAATTAGCACAGCTTATGGAGGCTCCTTTATTGGAGGAGAGAATAGAGATTCAACCCCCTCCCCTAGTCCCATTCCCCTTTTGCATACCCTCAAACTGTTTTGCAGGGCTTCCGAAGACAGCTATTGTTTGTCTTCAATTCTAATTTCTTCTTTCCTTTTGTTTCTCTAGGGATGAAAACTTTCTTACAAGTTGTGTATACACCTTAATTTATTTTACCTAATTCATTGAAGTGTTTGGTTTCCCTTCCTATTAAGATATTTGTCTAATCACATATTCACAGCACACACCTTCTGTTTGTAAGATAATTTTTTTGAAGAAACAATACAGTTTACTAACATGCCACTATATATGTAGATTGTTGTCCCAAATCCAGATGTACGGGGTCGCCAAGAAATTCTAGAGCTGTACTTAGATGACAAACCAGTTGCTGATGAAGTTTATGTCAAAGCAATTGTTCGGGGTACCCCAGGATTCAACGGAGCAGGTATGTATCTGTCTACTTAACATCGGTACAAGATTATTCTTGCTTTTTATGCTCTTCTTTTCTAAAATTTTGTGCTTGTGTTCTTCAGAGAAATGTCTGGTGAGATTATTCACCAATATTTTCTTTTACCTCTTTTTTCAGATTTAGCAAATTTGGTCAACATAGCTGCCATTAAGGCTGCAGTTGAAGGTGCCAATAAAAATTGACGGCTGCTCAATTGGAGTTGAAGCTCATAGATTTTTTTGGTTTTATTTGTTTCCTTTGTTTAGGGATGTTTTTGGTGATTTTTGTATAGTTCATTTTTTTGGGTCTACTTTGTGCAAAACTGAGTCAGTTTTGCTTAAGTAGATCTTAGGATGTAATTATTCTCCTTTTTGTTAATAAAACTGCTTACATTTTTACCAAAAAAAATAATTTATTATTGTTATTCATCAATTTAATATAGTATTTGTTATAATAATTTTATTTTTTTTTCTTTTCAAAAATCGCTATTAGTATCGTTTTTTGAAAACAAACGATACTAATAGCTATTTTTTTATATTTAAAAAACCACTATTAGTATCGTTTTTGTAAAAATAAAACGATACTAATAGACTGTCTATTTGTATCGTTTTTGTAAAACGATACAAATAGGTCATAAAAAACGATACTAATAAGCTAGTTTTCTACTAGTGTTTTCGTTGCAAATTTGCGAGGGAATTTTCCGTCGCAAATTTGGAAATTTGCGACAAAAATTTTAGCGACAAACGTTTTGCGACGGAATTTATCCGTCGCAAAATCGCTGTTATCTTGTAGTGAGATAACAAGCTTTTAGAGGCTGAAATCGAGCATGGAGCATCCTAGACTCGCCTAAAATATGTGGTTAAAAAAGGGACGAAAACACGATGGAACTCGGGATAACCCTCCGAAAGTCGAAAATGAAGGTTATAGTTCACTATTTTCAAGGTTTTAGGGTCTCGGGAAAAAAATTGTTGAAAATTTTACATGTTATTTTGACGGTCTAAAGAGGACTCTTGAAGAATCTGTATGGCTTTGAAATGTCATAATATGGTCCCGAGAGAATGACAACCCTTAGGTTCCTTTTTTGGTAATTCTCTAGAGGGAAGATAACAAAGTTTTAGAGGCTAAAATCGAGCATGAAGCATCCTACAACAGTATAAAATCGTTGAAGTCCTAGTGTAGTACAATATTGTCGATCTATATCTTAGGTTCAAACTAAGTGCTTAAACTTAAGATAGATTATTTTGGCTGTAAATAATGCAAATTAGAACACTCACAACTCACACAATTCACAGAAACTTAGATTAGACCGGAACATTCAACAATCCAATGCTAAGGTTGTTTTATTCTTTGTGAGAAAACTCAATCACAAATCCTAAAATTAGAAGTGAATATTTTGTAGCTTTTAACTCACAAAACACTCGAATCTCACATTGGAATTTTCGTATGAAACACGCACACAAAAAGAATTGTGGCTATTTATAATATAACCAACAACCAAATCCTAACAAACTTCTAACTACCCTAGCAAACTCTAAACAAACTAAAAAATACCCAAGAATCAACTTGCCAACTAAACTCTATCTACTTGCAACTTGCATAAAATCCTAACTAACTTAGTTTTTATTCTAACAACTTGACTAATTAACTAATTAAAAAAATAATCATCAAGAAATGACTAAAAATCACGAAAATTAAAGACACCCAACATTCTCCAAAGATCTTCAAGAAATGTCTTCAATTTTCAAGAAACCTTTCAAGAACGAATCTTTTAATCAAGAAACCTTCCAAGAACGAATCTTTTAATAAAGAAACCTTCAAGAAAGCATTTTCCTTGACCTTTAGGTAGAAAATGATGATTATGACTCCACAAGAAATAAAGACTCATATGTCTGAAATGAGAAAAACCCTAGTAACTGCAGGGGGAAAAAACCCATAGGCAAAAATCAACTTATTCCCTTAATCCACCACCCATCTTGTAAAATGATAATTCAATGGTACACCATTAATTGAATACACCATTATCAATTAACACCTTACTCCACCAAAAAAATGTATTAGTGACTAATGGTGATTGTTGTGATAGCCATGTATATAGCTACCACTATCATCCACAACATCATTAATCGTTAAAGTTGTCACCCACACTTATGTTCACATCAATTTTTTAAGGAAACGATGATGAACTTTCATTAGCTAATAAACTACACACATCAATGGAGGCTAAATCCACAATAGACTCAGACTAATCCTCCAAACAAATACAAGATTTGGTAATCTTTTTCTTCAAAAGAATTTAATAAATACTCAAAATTTAATTTCGACAATTAGGGGTTCCAATGTGGTTTATAGTTTAATTTTTTATTATAATTTGAAAGCTAACAAGAAAAATAATAAAGAACAAGTTTAACGTTTTTATAGCTTGACAATGCAAGGCTTGAATCCATAGCTTGTTAATAACCGGCTATCATGTCTAAAAAATAAGATACTACCTCTCTCTCTTTTTAGTTGCTATATTAGGATTTTTTGACACTATTTAAATTGTAACTTTGACTTACTTTGGTGTTTAATGCGTAAAAAAACATAAACACATGGAATTTTATTGGATTCGTCTCAATGTATATTTTCCAAAAATATAATTTTCATAATTTTTTATTATACCAAATTTAAATTCAAAATATTGGTTTTATAAGTTACGAAAAAGTTAATATAACAAGTAAAAAAACCAGAGGGAGGATAAAAATTTACGCGAATAATCCAATCTGTAGACGATCAATCTCAAGTAATCCCAATTCTTTAACATTAGTTCAATGTTTTATTCAAATAAAATATACGAAGTATATATCCTGATATGGGCCGTTATTTGGGCCATATAATATAACAACCATAGTAACCTAACACTAAAATTCTAAAACCCTAACCCCTCTTTTCTTCTTCCTTCTTCCTCTTCTCCTTCACCTTGCTGTAACTCAAACCCCTCGAAAATGGTGAAGAAGAGCAAAAGTAAGATTAACCCACTTAAATTCACTTATTATTCTCTAATGGGTTTCAATTAATTAACCTAATTTTTCGTTTTTTTCTTTACTGCAGAGAGTAAAAGTAAGAGGGTATCATTGAAGCAAAAACACAAGATTATCAGGAAAGTAAAAGAGCATCACAAGAAGAAAGCAAAAGAGGCGAAAAAATCAGGAGTTAATAAGAAAACTAAGGTTGAAAAAGATCCTGGGATTCCAAATGATTGGCCTTTTAAGGAGCAAGAACTTAAGGCTTTGGAAGCGCGTCGTGCACGCGCTCTTGAGGAGTTGGAGCAGAAAAAAGCTGCTCGAAAAGAAAGGGTATTTGCTTAATTTTGTTATTACTGTTTTGTAATGAATTAATTTTGTTTTTTTTAGTGTTAATTTTGTGGTTTTTAATGTAATTTTTGCGTTTTTTGGCTTTTTTTGGATAAAGGTGGGTTTTTTTGGGGGTTTAGTTTGGTGTTTGTTTGATTTTATTAGAGTAATTACTATTTAGTTTGGAGATGTGATTGTTTGATTGTGGAAAAATTGTGAATTTTGGCAATATTTGGGTGTTAATTTTGAAGTTTTTTGTTGTTGTTGTTGTTGCTGCTGCTAGAGTGATTACTAATGAGCTTGGAAATTGGGAATTAGTGATTATTTAAAGTTGTTTAGGACTGTAGGAAAATCGGGGAAATTTGCATTGGGAAGTTGTGGTGATTTTGGGGATTGTTTGGGATAATGTGTGTCTTTTGGGTTGTTCTGTTGTTTTTGAACTTTTTGTGAAGTAATTAGTTTAGTGATAATTCAAAGTGGGTATATTTTGAAGGAGTGTTTTGATGAAGGGATTTGTGGAGCTTTTGATTTGTAATGTTGGATTAATGTGAGATTGTGAGAGTGATGTTAAATTCAAAGTTTAGGAATAGGAGCAGGAGGAGCCTTCAATTTTAATTGTGTGTGTGTGTTTTCCTGTACACTTGTTAGTGTAATTAGCTTAGCGTGTATGCGGGGTAGCAGTTGAGAAATGGGTATGAGATATGTAGCATGAATTTGTCATTGAAATGTCTGTCTGGATCTGAAGTGGTGTTATATTTTAATCTTCACTGATAAGGGTGGAAAAAGGGACTTGTAATTGAGCTTGCATCAAGGATCCAAATAGCTTAGCGGGAAGTAGTTAATGTTCCAGAGAAGATAGGGAGGAAAATATGGATATTGAGGAAGGAAAAAAAGTATATGTTTGAAGTGCTTCAAAGGTCCTATTCTTTTGGGCTGAACTGTACTGAAATCAAGCTAAACTACTGACTCATGTGGATCCGAACCAGACTGGGCCGACTTATTATTGGTATTTGACAAGAGCTGAAAATTAGATGAATGTAAAGTAAATATTTGTCACACGCTTGTTTATTCTAAATGAATTTTGCTCAATCTTTGAAATTCTCAAAGGGGCAACTTTTCCTGTAGCTGTAAGAAGCATGTTAATATAGGGTAGGCTGCACAACACCTTCTATTGTGTTGCTTTACGCTTGATTTTTGTTTATTTGTCTGAAATATGCAGCTCTTCCCCATGTCTATCATTATACAACAAGCTATCTGTACTCACAAGTCACAACCCACCTCCTCCCAATGATAGTATTGTGTAGTTGCAGAGTGGTTAATTCATCGTCATAGACCTATGTTTTCTATTGTCTAGCAATATTGCACTTTAGTGAGACTTCCTTGTATATTTTGCTGATTAGCTCCAATCTGTCTTTAGGCTCAAAAAAGAAAGCTAGGATTACTTGAGGACACCAATGCTACTCTTGAGGAGCAATCTCTTGAGGAGGAAAAGGGAGTCGATTCGTCTAAAGACTACGTTAAAAACCGAGGTATCTGAAGCTTGCAAAATATTGGTGTTTGCTACACTTAGTGACCCAAATTTGTTGTTTTGGTTCTTGACCTTCATGATCTTTCTATTTTATTTTCCTTGTGATAACAGTTTTGAGCTTCATGCAGATAACTCTGACAAAACATTTTACAAGGAGCTGGTAAAGGTCATTGAAGCGTCTGACGTTATTTTGGAAGTTCTCGATGCTCGTGATCCCCTTGGTACCCGATGTGTAGATATGGAAAAGTTAGTTTTGAACTCGGGTCCCAACAAGAAGCTTGTTTTGCTCTTGAATAAGATAGGTATATATTTTTAATTTATTTTAGCTTATGCATACCCTTTTGAATGAGTAAGAGTCCTTTTTGCAAACTTGCTGCCGTTACATTTCTTAATCGCGCGTAAAAATTATTGCTTTAAAGATTTTATGCTTTATTTTAGAACATTCTGTAGTTGGTAGAAACTGAGCCAAGATTGGTGCAATTATTATGAATTTATTAATTTTTGAATTATTCAGAACTATTCTGTGTTTGCTACATATTCTTGGTGCTGTTTGTGGTTAAATGTTTTCTTGTTGCTCACCTATAGCCCTGTTTTGGTCCATGGGGTGCTCTCCATTGGTGCCCTTTTACTGTAGTTCCTTGAAAGAAAATTTGGATTTTAGCTTTCTGCCCTGTAATAATTTGCTCGAGTCTGGTTATTTCAAGCAGAAGCAAAATATGTTATGTTGTTGTTGGCCATGTGCTGTGTTCTAAAATGTTTACTGTGTATCAGATCTTGTACCTCGTGAAGCAGTTGAAAAATGGCTAAAGTATCTAAGAGAAGAATTACCAGCAGTGGCCTTCAAATGTAGCACTCAAGAGCAAAGATCAAATTTGGGGTGGAAGTCCTCAAAGTCCTCAAAGTCTACTAAACCAAGCAACCTTCTGCATACCAGTGACTGTCTTGGAGCAGACACTCTAATTAAGTTGCTTAAAAATTACACAAGGAGTCATGAGGTAAAATTGATGAACTCAACTTATTTTCAAGACTTGCACTTATCATTTGTGAATTTCGTGACTGTATGATCCTTGATAAGCCAACTTATCATCTAATCATCCCTCTGTTGAATTGGGGACCTTTCAGATAAAAAAATCGATCAGTGTTGGTATCGTGGGACTTCCCAATGTAGGCAAGAGTAGTCTTATCAACAGTTTGAAGAGAAGCCATGTAGTTAATGTTGGTGCGACTCCTGGATTGACTAGGTCATTGCAAGAAGTTCAGTTGGACAAAAATGTCAAGTTGCTGGACTGTCCTGGGGTTGTTTTGCTTAAATCTGTGCAGAATGATGCAACTGTAGCCCTTCGAAATTGTAAAAGAATTGAGAAGCTTGAAGATCCTGTAGGGCCAGGTATTTCAATCAGTTGTATGATAGTGTGGTTCAGTGATTAGCATGTGTTTTTGCTGAAATACAGGGATATGGCAATGTCTGTGAAGTTATGCTGTAGACAAATGGTTGCATATTTTTTTTGTGTGAATTTCTGTGTGATTTGTGTTAATTACTGCTGTTTCTGCAGTGAGGGAAATCCTGAAGCTGTGCCCTGCCGAAGTACTAGTTACGTTGTACAAAGTCCCTAGCTTTGATACAGTGGATGACTTTTTGTTCAAGGTGGCAACTGTTAGAGGAAGACTCAAGAAAGGTGGTGTTGTTGATGTTGATGCAGCTGCAAGGATTGTTTTGCATGACTGGAATGAAGGTATATACGCTCATTTAGGTCACTGATCTGTAATCCTTGCAAAGAATTGTTATTGATTTGTCATTCTGTTTCAGGTAAAATTCCTTATTATACAATGCCTCCTACAAGGAACCAAGGAGAAGTATCTGAGTCCGAAACTAAGATCGTAACAGAGCTTGGTAAAGAGTTCAATATAGATGAAGTCTATGGAACTGAATCTTCGTTTATTGGAAGCTTGAAGTCCATCGATGATCTCCATCCCGTTGAGGTTCCTTCAAATTGTCCATTGAATTTTGATCATCAAATGCTTGAGGTTTGCTGCTTTCCTTTTCTTACTCTGGTATCCATATTAGTGATATTTCGCTTTCTAGGACTGGCCAAAAAGAAAACTGATAATGGGCTACACTTTTAATTGGGATTGCGGAGTAGGTTACATTTTTTGTTTTCTCTTAACAGGAAGATCCGCAACCATCCGTGCAAAATGAGGTCAGTAATTTGGATTCTAATGGCAAAGATGCAGTCATGGAGGGTGAAGAAGAGGAAACAGCAAAGGCCAAGGTAAAAAGTGGCACAACTAAGCAAAATGAAAAGCTCTATGATGCAGAAGGAATGCTCAACACAAAAGTGATGCGCGCTGAGAAGAAAAGACGGAAAAAGGCCAACAAGGTATCCGCTTCAGAGGATGTTATGGATGATGACGATGATTATAACTTTAAGGTGGATTACAAGATGGGAAAATCGAATGTTGATGAAGATGATGACGGTGAAATCGATGCCGAGGTGCCAATGGCTGGTGTGGAGTTCGACGATGAGTGAAAGTTTGAAATTGTCGTTGCTTTATTTGATTGGTTACTTGGCTCACCCTAAAATTTTGGTAGTCTTTCAATTTTGTGAAACTGATAATTTTGATGTAAAATGCAACAAATTGTTAAAATTTATAATTATAGTAAAATTTTGTTTTGCCATCTAAATTTACTTCTGCGTTCAAATAGCAACATAGCATGCAAGTATGCAACCAATAAAGTAACATGCTATATAGTAATATATCCTTGTTTTGCCCACTACTTCATGATGTAATATGCTCTTGTATTACTTTACAATTAGTTGTAGACATTTTAGATATTGAACTTCTGAATTTCTTATGGCTTGTACTTAGAGAGTGGGCATTGGATCGGACTGCCGAAGTCTGAACAACATTTGAAAAGTGAGGTATGAAGGATCTGTTTACTTCAGCTTAAAATCAGTTCAACTCAGTTCTTCCCTTATTTTGCTACTCAGTAATCCTTCATAAAAACTTTCAGCTCCAATCAGTTCAGCTCAACTGTTTTCAGCTAAAGTAAACAGGCCCGAAGTAGTGATTGGTGAGGTTAGACCGTTAGGGAATCAATTCGTCATACCAAAAGATTATAACAACTAGATAATAGCTTCAGCATCAAAACGTTCAAGAATTGCGTGGACGCATGGTAAGTAGGTAACTTATCAAATTGTGATTTTCATTATCAATTTTTAATTCTATGTATCCACAACGAAGAGAACGTGATCGTTTAAAAAACAATCGACGAAGATAGAGGTCCGATATCAGATTCGTAAACTCTAGTGCTAACCAAAAATAAATCATTGTTTGGATTATGACAAACACAAAATAAGTTCTACAATGAGTTTGGCAAATTGGCATTCCACATTCATACTCTAGATTCAACAAAACCAAACAAAATACAAGTCCCAACTTTCTAAGAAAAACCATGTGGTTTCATGCATATTGTTGCTAAATGTTACAAATAACTAAAAAAAAAAAAAAAAACTAATAATTGAATAGAATACTGATTAAAAAAAAGTTGGGTTTTAAAACACTTGCGAGTTATGACAAACATACGACAGATGAAACAATTACACTTTATATATGCATGACAACCAAGCAATGGTTGGTTTTCGCAGAATTCCTGAACTACAGTTTGCTGTTCATACCTAATCTCTCTAAAAATCCAAGGTTTATAATTTCTCTCTCTTGTATTACCTTTTTTTAATTATAATAATTAATAAAGATTATTACTTTATAGTTTATATGATTCTGTATTTCAGTATTTGAACTGGGTTTTTGGTTAATTGAATTAATTAATAGTTTATTATTTGCAATTTTGCATGTAATCCATGAATTGTTTGATGAATAGGTTGAAAGTTTAATGTTTTAAGTACAAAAAATTGTTTATTTTTGCATGAATGCAGAATATGGAGATTTTGCATTATTTATGCTTGTTAATAATTTGTGTGTATTTTTTGAATGAGAATGATAAATTTAGTAGTATTGATGTTCATGATAATTGAATTTCCTTATTAATTGTTGGAAAAACTGCTAATTTTTTGCTCTATTATTGGGTTGTTGGTGCAAGTTGTCACATATGAATGTTGGTGGAAACTCAATGTCTGTGTAAGCATGAAGCATGAGTATTTCATATGGGTAGCCGTTTACGAACCTGATTTGTCTTAGGAACGATTCCGATTCTTCATGTTATAATTGCCATTGGTATAAGTTTTTAGATTTGCCGAATTGTGTCATCTTGTCCATATTCGTTCAAACTCGATCGGTGCAACTTAGCTTAATGTCTATTTAATGTAATTAGAAAGTTGGGATAAAAACTAACAGGAGAATTAGAGTTCAAGACTAGGGCCTGTTTACTTCAGCTGAAAACAGCTGAACTGAATTGAACATATTGGAGCTGAATTGAACTGAAAGTTTTTTATAAAAGATTAATAAAGCAAAATAAAAGCTGAGCTGAGCTGAATTGATTTTAAGCTGAAGTAAATAGGCCCTATGTTACAGACTTTAATTTTTGAGGGTGAATGCAGATTAGTTAATATAGACTTCTTTTCGATTTATTAGTTGCAACATTTGCCTTTTGGTGTTGGACGGCATAAGAATAAGACTAAGGATTTGTTTTTTAGCCTTATGTATTTAAGAATAAGAATATCATTGCTTGGGTTCTAGTTAGAATCATGTAGTCTATTATTTTTTTAACACATTAACCCTTTTCATGTGAGGTGCGGAGTATTTGTTAATATGCAATTAAGTATACTAATGGTCAGGTTCAAAAAAAAAAAAAACCGTTAAAAGCAAATGTTGCAATTAAATAAAACGAAAAAGTATATCATTTTTGAAATGTAATGGTAGCGATCAGATTCCTTCATAAGACCTTCCTATTGATAGAGAATATATATTCTTGAGCAATAAGGAGAACCTTCTCATATTAGTTGGCCTTATAATTCACTGGTCTGTTTTGAAGTATTTTATATGAAGCTAGTTTATTAGCTAATTGGTGTTATGTTCGTCATGCAACTAGCATTGCGTTTGATTTTTCTTACACATGGAACTTTAGAAGTATTTTGTGAACCAATCTGTATTATGTTTCCATTTTCCTGCCAATTTACGAAAGGTGATTTTTTATTTCATGAGATTATTCTGTTGCCTCAATGAGAACCCCTTTTTTCAGTACTTCAACTTGTGGAAGTTTGAGCAATGTGTGACCACTTAATGCATCTATTGCTTTCTGAGAAAAACATCTTTCAAAAGTAATCCAACTGAAAAGAAGCGTAGATATAGTTTTGTTAACGTGTGTATTGATAATCCACTTCGATGGTTTGTTTGTTATATGTCAATGCACAACTATATTGTACCTTGCACTTCTATACTGTTTCTCGTAAATTCTCAATTGCAAAGGACGCAAGCTCATAGTTCTTTTCTTGTGATACAGATATATCATCAAGCTTCAAGTGGGACTGACTGATCATATGCACCAGAAATTTCATCGTATAAGTGACAAGAAAATGCTCAAACTCCCAGATCATCAAGTTGCCGGTCACCTGGCTCTCAGTGGAAAGCTAGGTCCACAGATTGATGATTTTGGGCGCTTTTACAAGCCTCTTCAGGAGGACGAACGGGGCTTTAGAGAGGTTGCTTTCTATGAATCCCTTAACTCATGCCCAAAAGTCAAGAAGCCAATTCGACGGTTCTTCCCTGCATATTTTGGTACTCGAGTTATTGAGACTTCTAATGGTTCTGGACTGCACCCTCATCTTATTTTGCAAGATGTTGTCTCGGACTATAAAAAACCATGCATCATTGATATAAAGATCGGGTCCAAAACATGGTATCCTCAAGCATCAGAGGAATATGTCTCGAAGTGCCTCAGTAAAGATAGAAGAACCACCAGTCTTTGTTTGGGGTTCAGGATATGTGGCCTGCAGATTCATCAAGGCGATAAATGTGGCTATTTGAAGCCTGACAGGAAGGAAATTCAGAACTTTACTGCAGATGATGTAAGATCAGTTTTGAGGAAGTTCTTTACTTCAAATGGATTGTCATACGATGTTTATGGTGGTTTGTCTGGTATTATGTCACAATTGTTGGAGCTAAAGTCCTGGTTTGAGGATCAAACAGATTATCACTTCTATTCTTGTTCAATCCTCATTATTTATGACGGTGAATCAGAATCGAAAGGTGGAAATGCTCAGCCTACTGTTAAGCTTATCGACTTTGCTCATGTTTTTGAAGGTAATGGTGTAATTGATCATAATTTCTTAGGTGGTATTTCTTCCTTAATCAAATTTATTTCAGACACGTGTAACACCAAATCCTAATGTTTTATAGCCCGGCAGCCTAAAATTGTGTAGTTTTCTTATGTTTTTCGAACTTAATCACAAAGACATCTTTCTGGCCTGGCTTAGATTTGTAGTGTTGAACTGTTTATGTAGTAATGTTACATATCTTAATCTTTGTGTTTTGGTATGATCATTTGGAATGAGTTCATATTCTTCTCCGATTTGCTACTTTCTTGTCAAATTGCATAAGAAGCAATTCTAAACATTACAATAATTGGTCGTTATCAAGCTGTATATGAATTTTGCTGTCATATATGGGCTATTAGAAAATTTTCCTATGATAACCCAAGGTATTCTGAAATTATGTAGATGCTTGTTTGCCTTTGGGAGTGCAAAATTTTAGAAGCTTGTAACTAGGTTTATATGAGATATGTATCGTCTGCTGTTGGTACCTGTGTACTCCTTTTGCCTGTGAAGAGGCCTTGAGAAGTAATCAACTGATGTACATTGTTGTGTAGCCATAAGCTAGCCCATCAGCCCATGCATTCATGCGAAGGATCAACATTGCTGCCCTAAACCTGCAGGGAGGTGCTCTGTAACTTCATATTGTTCCACCACTAGGGTCACAAGCTCTTGTTGCTGAGAGCCTGAGATTGCCAGATTGACATGAAGGAAATGTCTTTTGATGAATTAACAATTATTAAATATAATAAGGAATCATATTTACTTGCTAGAGAAAAAATATGACTAGTAGGCCAATATGATTGGGCTTATCACTATTATTAACTTAATCTAGTAACAACATATTTTAGGTTTTACTGACTTAATGATGGTTATACAAGATAACCATAAGTTTAGAAAAGTCAGTAGAACAAAAATACTACCTCTGTCTTTTTTTAGTTGTTATATTTGCTTTTTCGCATCTCCCAAGACACAACTTACAACATTAATATCTCGAGTTTGGTATTTTAAAAAATTATAAAAATTATATATTTGAAAAATATAAATTGAGACGAATCAAATAAGATCTCATATGACTATATTTTTCTTTACATGTTAAGCACCAAATTGAGTCAAAATTACAACATAAATAGTGCCAAAAGTTAGTTTGTAGCAACTAAAAAAGTACCGAGGGAGTAACAGATTTTTCAGTTTTCACGTAAAAACTCAAAAACCTAAAGTTACTGTTTCTCTCCCATCAAAAGTAAGAGATTTATCTCTTCCGTACTAGCATATGTGGGTTCCAACCTGTTGCTCGTGGACTAATTAGAGGAGCAACATATGAGGCTCTATTTCCTATTCTTGGTCGAAATTCAAGCACACATCAAAGGTTGTTATTCTTGAACTTTATTATGTTATACGTATTTATAAAGGCAAAAAGTCATGTTTAGATGTTGAGAAATCGTTTCTTGAAATTTCGCTAATTTCATCTAATGTTCCAACATGGAAATGTAATATATTTTGCAAATAAAAATAGTTTTAAGCTATATTGAACTTTTAACAACTTACAAAGAGATGCAATGCACCTACCATCTCAGTCATCTTTAATCAATCCTTTTAATTTCCACAATTCCACATTATATCCCTTCCAACAATCAACAAATTTTTATTTTACTTTAAAATAAGTTTAAAATTAGTTTATAAATAAATAAGTAAATTCACATGAGTAGAAAAAAAATGTATATATATCAAGTGCTAAAAAAGCAATAATTGGGGCAACGCATGAGCCTGCAATATAGTTTTTACTAATCATGCTCTCACAAGTGACAAATAGATACAAAACTTATGGTCTGTTTACTTCAATTGAAAACAGCTGAACTAAACTGAACTGATTGAAACTGAAAGTTGTTTTTGAAGGATTAATGATTTGCAAAATAAGAGAAGAGTTGAACTGAACTGAATTTAAGTTGAAGTAAACAGGCCCTTAATTTACTCCCTCCAATGTTTTTTAGTTGCTATATTCAGTTTTTTAAATCTTCAAATACGCAACTTCTAATAACTCCAATCACTTTTATCTCTCTCTTTAAAAACCTAAACCCTAAGACTTTTAGCTGCCACATGGGGCTACCATCAATCTCTGTGATGATGGTGATCCCCACTTCTTTATTTATTCGCTTTATTTTTTGTTGTTTAGTCATTGATAATTCTCTTTGCTCTCTTTCTATGAGAGGTTTGTTCACAATTTTTGGGTTTGTTATCTCTTTTTGTGAGAGTTTGAAGTTCGTTTGTAATATTTTATTTGAAAGAACTTGGATTCATGGGTTGTAAATCATATAATTTTGCAATTAGCGTTAGAATTGAAGATGCGATCTTCATGGTCAAGTAATGAGTTTTCTTCAAAAAAAACAATGTCACGAAGATGTACTCCCTCATAAATAGTTGCATCATTCAATGAATTTAGCAAACAATTGGGACTATGCTTCATTGTTAGATTTAGTTTCTCATCACCATACATACCTTAAATATCATACTTGATTAATTTATATTGAATTTTATTTTTCTATTATGTTTACTATAGATATTGTATGATTTTCAATTAATGAAAATTATTTTTCCCTAAAAAAGAGTACAAAAAAAATATATACGCAACTTCTAATATGAATACCTCGAGATTGAATAATAAAAAATTATATTTTTGGAAAGTTTTCGTTGAGACGAATTGAAAAGGATTTCATATGACTATATTTCTCTTTAAGCATTAAACACCAAAGTGAGTTATAGTATATAAGTGCCAAAATACCCTTATGCAGTAACTGAGGCAGGGAGTGTTTATTTTTTTAAAAGAAAGACATAAATAATAAATTAATAATATTCAGTTATTTTTTTTTCAATTTTTAAATTTATACAAATAATAATAAATTTGCCTTTTTTTATACAAATAAAATGTACGAGTATCAATCAAAAATTTATGGAGTCAAAAATACATTAATTAACTTAAGCTATGTTCTTTTGACTGGACCTCACTTAGGGTCTGTTTGGTAGGGCGTAAAACATTTTCGGATGAAAATAGTTTTCCACGGAAAACCTTTTACACTGGAAAACCCATTTTCATAAAGAATTTCCATTGTTTGGTCCCATGTAAAATGATTTTACACTTTAAACATTTTTCATTGTTTGGTTGGATGAAAAATCAAGTATTTCAATGGTAAGGAAAAGTGTTTTCCTTCTAAATGGGATGAAAAATGTTTTCTTCCCAATTGTGGGGAAAAATGTTTTCAACACGGTGGAAACATTTTCCATCCCTAATTTTATATTTTAATATATTACTCCAGACCAAACAATATTTTTGGTAAAAACATCTTACGACCTACCAAACGGACCCTCAACTAAACCCTGAAATATTGGCGAGCGTACAACATCACAAAACACAGTTTAATAACACAATGCACTTACGCCAAAAATCATCCTCAAAATTGTTGAGTAAAACCCTCACTTCTACCTTCAAATTCACCAAAAATTCAATCTTATCTAAACTCATTTTTCCTTGTTTTTGTTTTTTACCTCAATTTTTTTGAGGTTCATTTTTCGCACAAATTTTATAATCAACCGTTTCATAATTTTACCTCAGTTTCTAGGTAATTCATCATCTTCTTACTTACCCATGCTTTATTGTTTGTTTGTTTGAAGTTGAATTTTGTCATAATTTCACAATATTTTATTTGTAAGTTGAATTCACACTTGTAGATATTTATTAACTTCTACTGTTTTATAATTTTTTGTACTTCATAATTTTTATTTATTTATCTTTTTGCAAAATGATTGTCAATAGATCCAATGAGGAAAAAGTTTATACTCCGGAATTGAGACATGCAAATGGTACCATGACTTAGGTTTATTTCACGAAATCATGAGTCGTGACTTAGGTTTTGGTCTGTTCACCCAATTTTCCTTGGGAAAAATCGAAAAAAAGTATAGATAAGTGGGTTCATAAGGACTATTAGTGTCACAAACTAGATTGTTGTCCGGGCGTTGCCCCGAATATTGTGTATGATTGTATATATGCAAAATAACATGCTACTAACCTTTCTTTTTTTTATTTTTGTTGAGGAGAAAGGGATAATTGGACACAACTTTATTAGGTTGGTTATGAGGCCTAAGCGTAACATATTGAGCTTTAACAATATTTATTACCACATATATTTCAATGATCTATAGCTAGCTTAGCTGTAAAACTTGTTGACAACATAATGAGCCTGAGTTCGATTTGTCGTAAGCTCATTTTTTAGGCGAGGTAATGCATATCTGCATAATGCCATTTAGGAGCATAATCAGCGCCAACGTGGAGACGCCACATGGCGGATTTTTAAGAGGTGCCTTGCGTTTTATTATAGTTGATTCGATCATGACGAAAATAAGTTGATAAGTCCAAATAGGAGCAACAAAAAAGAAGCTAAAGGAGTATAAAATAAGGTGAATGTAGATAAGTGACAATTTAGCTGAATTATTTGCAATTTTGCGCTCGTATCAGATTAGAGAATTAGCCCCACTTCCAAGAAATTTGCATCACTTGCATTTTGGTCCAGTTAATCTTTGTCCTGTTTTCGGATTTCTACAAAATCAGACAACTACATATACCTAGCTAACAACCGCACTGATGAGGTCCAAATTAGGAAAATAGGCAGTAAAAGTATAACATTAATCTACTTTCTATTGTCGTTTGAATTATAAGGTGAAGCTTGGTATATGTAGTCGTCTGATTTCAATGAGCGTGTTTTATAATCGAAACGATACATGTTTATGGAAAGTAAACATTTATCATTAGTATCAACATCTTGTCTCTAATTCTAAGAATCAAGGTTATGTTTAATTGATAATTCACAGAAGTTTGTTATTGGATACTCACCTCTGGTTCTCACTAAGTAGTTTAATAAAAAAAATATTGGGTATAAGTATAATGTAAAGTGGGGAGGTAGATAAGCCTATTGATGTTTTAAGGTGAGGTAACCTGAGATTCTTGTGACTTAAAGGAAGTTAGTTGAAGAATGTTGTAAGATTATGAGAACATTTGGAGCAGTCTAAAACTCTAAACATGTTGCCACTTAGCAATAGGCTTGAAATTTCTTATCCCACATTGAAACTTTATCTTCATATTGCTATCTTTATATATTATGAGATTCATTATATGATTGTCTCTTCGGAGACATCTGATAAAATTGGAACGATACAGAGAAGATTAGCATGGCCCCTGCGCAAGGATGACACGCACAAATCGAGAAATGGTCCAAATTTTTTGAAGATTCTAAAAAAACACAGAATAATAATCATAGTTTAATACTTTTGGCCTTTTCTATTTAACACTTTTGGCCATTGTTTTATAAACATTCTTTCCCATGTATTTAAAGCTTTATTGGTAGATTCTCAATTTTCTTCCTTCTCTCTTGAGAGTCCTACCAATGCTTTGGAAGTCCACGACTGCGAGTCTTTTCATCTTACTTTGCTTTCTGGTTCGGAAACTTTTAATAAGTCTGTGTGAGTTGTTTGTGAGATCCTTTGTTAAACCTTTTTTTTGGGAGCTTTGACAAGCGTTAGACATTAGTTTGTACCGAACTTCACTTTGGTGTATTATAAGTTATGGTGTAAAAAGTGTGCTTGTAGAGATCGAAGTTGTTCACTTGTAAATTTTGTTTGCCACCTTAAGAAGTAACCAGACTTGACCACCTCAGGATCAGTTGCCATTGTTGAATAGGCTTTGTAATCGCTTCGGTCAGATACTTTTCTTATAGGAATGAATGGAATGTCAATGTTGCTTTCTATTAGAGCTTTCTTAACCTACTATGAACCTTTGTCTTTATTTATAAGGGTTTTGAAATGCATCCCCAACAGTGTTGAAATAGTACAAATTTTAAAGATGAACAAGTTGGAGATAATTTCTCCCTCATTTTGTGTCCTGTATTAACTTTACTTCTGCTTATGTTATGTGTTATTGCAGGGAGCAATTTCCTTCTGGTCGTGGGAAAATGTTCAGGTTTTGGTCATCCCTTATTGAAAGGTTGAGGGTTCAGTATTAAGTGGTGAGAATATAAAAACTAGGTAACTTACTTCAATTAACTCATACCTTTCTCGGCCTTTTGGCTAAGATCAAGTGTAGTATCTGTTCTTATCAGTTTAATATCTGATACGTGGGTCAATGACCCACAACGATATTAAATTTATTTTTTAAGGGGGAGAATCCACCACAGTAGCTTGCTACTGGGATCCTCAAGTGTCGCTCATGTGTTGCACTACAGCAAGAGCCTGGCACTCCCCACCAAAATAATGTTTGTAAATTGTGATGCCTTTTCAAGGATATGATGATTATTGGTTTATCATTTCTGTACCCCATGTTTGTATAAGTACATATCAGGCCCTGTATCCCATTCTAATTTTGTTTCACATGCGGAATTTCCTTTTGACTAGTGTGAGTTATATGCCATTATTGTAAACTGTGGTCTAACTGACCCACTAGGTCTGCTCAAGGTGATAAATAAACCAAACCACCTGAGCAGCTGAGTTTGCGATATAGTGATGCTTTTCTTTTTGATATAAATGCAGCATAAACTATTAACTAAACATCAATAAACAAAGTCAAGGGAATACATGGTGTTAGGCCTATAACAACAAGATAATTTATCATAAGTTAGAATTACATCCAAATCTACAAAAGGCTGATTAACCCCTGCTTTCAAATAGGTCTGCTTTGAATAGGTCTGTTGCTGCATTAGCTTGTCTACTCTTCCGGATGATCTTCATCTGTGCATGGCCTGGCCAAGGGACTGCCTGCTGCCTGCAATTATCAATGACATTGGATGAGTGACTGTAGGAGGATTGCTTTGTAGGCTCTTGGTTCAATAAAGCAGCCCTTATAGTTTCTGCATAAGCCTCCTAAACCTGCTGCTTTTCCATGTAATTTGAAAGCAGCATCAATGTTGTCTGAAAGAAAAACCAGGGGGGAGGAGGTTCCCATTTAGGTGCAATTGAAGAGGTTTGAGAGAAGGTCAGATGGGGTTAAGAGAAGGCCTCCCAAACACCTACCAAACCCATAGAAGTGAAAAACATCATTTCTATGGGATTGGTAGGCGTTTGTGTTTGTTTCTAGCTTTATCCTAGCTATGCAACCTCTATTGCTCTTCTTGGTATGGTTGACTTGGGCTAAAATGGGGTTTGTTTATTTCATTTTTAGGTGTAAGAAACTGCTATTAAATACCGAATTCTGTTTTTTTTTAAGGGATTAAACACCTAATTCTTAAAAATATTACCTTTTAAACATTTAAAAATATTCTCTGAAAATGTCAACTTTTAGCTAAAAATTGTTGAAAGAATACTACTAAAATTCATCTTTTTTGAGAAACCTGTATATTTTTATTTAAATATTCTTTTGACAAATACTCCTTTTAAGATGTTTATAACTTGGTATTAGCCATTATTGTGGCGCACAAAAACGGGTCCCTTCCAAACAAGTAGAGAGGAATTTAGCAAATCATGTGTAATACTGTTAAGCCTGTGCTGTTTTTCCATCAAAATCCTCATCAATTTTTTTGTTATACTAATTTTTTTTCTTAATCTTTTGTGCATACGTGGTTGTCTGATCAATGTTGATCATAATCTGGACTATGCATAACTGCATGTATCATTGTCTGTACTTAAAGTCTTGAACTGCTTTCATAGTTAGCTCCCATGGAGTTGCTTGCAAATAACCGGAAAACAGAATGTTTAGTAGTTTATGTTGAATCCAAAAAAAATATAAAATTATTCTTTCCTTGACAGTTGACACTAAGACGGTAAGACCTTTTCATCATAGGTTTTATTGGTTCCTTATTTGGTACGAACTCTATTCTTCCCAATGTTTGCTTTACCTGCACTTTGCACAATGTTAAATATTTGGTTGAGTAAATTGTATAGTAAAGTTTTAGTAAGGGACTGTATGTGTTTTTGAGAGAAAATGGAAAGGAACAACATGCCATTTTAGGTTGAGCAGTAAATATTTGGGGATAAGTTGAAGACATGCATGAAGTAAATTTCTTTCTTCCTCTCATATCTCACATAATCACAAGTTGAACACAGTTAAAGCCAAAGCCTCAGAACATTGTATACTCTCTCCTATCCAAATAGGGGACTCAATTCCACCCTCCAGCCTTGCTTCCTTGTTTTTGCTATCTACTGTTTTCGAGATCATATTGAAATGTGTCAAATGCAGACATGATCATAATATTCTCTTTGCCATGACAAAATATGCAAGTTTGAAAGCCATTTTTAGATGAGGTTTATAAGTTAGGGAATCCACAATGGTTCAAACTCCTTAGGGGTTTGTCCATATGCCACATTATTTTTATACAAACCCATAACTCAACAAACTTTTCATCAATAATAGTTCAAATCTTTCAAAGGTTTATAGATGGGGCCCATTACTCAACAAACATTTCACAACATTTACTCTATATCCGACCAAAATGCCGCATCACTTATACAAAACTCACTAATTTGAACCCCCTCTCAACTTTCAAACCTCAAAAAACCACTTACAAATCCCTTCCAAACCTCTTGTTGTGAATTTCCTTATTGTGCTAAGAGGTTCTTTTTCTTCTGCTCCGTTTGTTTTGGAGGAAAACACTTTCTTGGAAAATGATTTTTGATCATTAAGATCATCTCCCCATTTTCCTTTGTATGTTTTGGTAAGGGGTGGAAATCAATTTTCTCAAAGGTGGAAAAGTTCTCTTTAAAAAAGAAAACCTATTTTTCTTTTGTAAACAAGGTATGCTACATTTTCCTTCTTATTCCTTACTCTTTTAATCCTCTCCTTATATCTTTCTCTATGAGTTTTCTTCTACCAAAACAAACAAAGGAAAACTTCTTTTACGAATTTTGTTTTACATTGAAAATTTTATCTTTTAGAAAATCATTTCCTATGAAAATTGTTTTCCATCAAAACAGACGGAGCCATAATTTCTTGCTTGTCTTGGTCCTAGTTTCATGTTCTGCACTAAAAGACAAGGTGGAATAAGAAGTGAGCAATGAGGACCCCATAGATGGAATTTTTTATCATCTTACATGATATAAGCATGAAGCAAGGACAAAAGAGAACATACGTAGCGCAATGCTATGTTACTTTGACACTCTTATTTACTTCAATCATTGCTTGTCATGTCGTGTCTTATTGTATCGGACATGTTACGACACTTGGATACTTCCAATTTAAATAAAATCTTGGCTTATTTCTACAAAATGGTCGGGCTTGGACACCCATATTCGAGTAGACACTAAATCTATGTGAGGTGCAATGTTTGATCCTTTTTCTCTCTATATAATATGAAGTGCAATATATACTCTGCATAACAAGTTCTTAGGTTAACACAGATAGTCTTCAATAGTAGGGGCTGTATTGCAACTCGATGTTTTGCTTAAGCGTTGTATTATGGGTCAGGCCTCGCGCACCCTGATACTAATAATTTAAGTTTGATTTAAGTAGAAAAGATATCATTGACAATATTAGTGATTGGAACTAGTCTGCTAGACATCATTAGTCAAAGTTTATTATGAAACTGAGGTCCCCTGGAATAGATTTCTGATTTTACTAAACCCACATTGACAGGGAAACGGTTGAGGCGAGAGCTACTAGAACACAAATAGAGGGTGCCTGAGACAATACAAATCATACCTTTCTCGGCCTTTTGGCTAAGATCAAGTGTAGTATCTGTTCTTATCAGTTTAATATCTGATACGTGGGTCAATGACCCACAACGATATTAAATTTATTTTTTAAGGGGGAGAATCCACCACAGTGGCTTGCTGCTGGGGTTCTCAAGTGTTGCCCATGTGTTGCACTACTGCAAGGGCCTGGCACTCCCCACCAAATCATTTTGTATCAAATTAGTGCTAAGTGTTATATTATATTTTTGTTTGATAATTTCCTGTCTTGCTTGTATAGTACTTTTACTGTAATCTGAAGTTGATAATTTTGTGTAGGTTTCAACACAAGTGGAAGTTAATAATAGAATATTAACAGATTTCCACCTTACCTTATGCTATTACAATTTTAGAAACCCAAATTATATTGGGACTAATGCTTTCTTTTTATGTTTCCTGCACGGAATTTATCTTTTCTTAAGGTTTTCAAACCAAGTTTTTTGAATTGTTTATTTATTTATTTTATTATAATTTTTTTTTTTTAAGTTAGAGTTTGAACAACTTCAAGTCCATTGCCTCAAAATAGGATCCCGTGCTACTGAACTTGCTATGTCTGATTTGTAAAATATCCAAGACCTTGCTATTGTGAAAGTGTGAAATTGTCTTCGAAGGAAATGGTGTTTTATAGGAATCTTTTGGGCCTTGAGCTATTAGTGAGTGCTTCTAGGTGATTCTTGTCAAGAAATTTACTTCGTCGCACACTCTACATTCGATTGTACTAAAGTCAAATTATGACCCAAACCCTTTTCCATCTATAATTATGGTTTGTTTGGTTGGAGGTTATTTCCTTAGAAATAGGAACTCCTAGAAATAGCTAAATCATTTTGTGTTTAGTCAGAGTAAAAAAGCAATTTCCTAGGAAATGAATTCACCAAGGAAATTGTTAACGCATAACATGAGAAATAACTCACCAACCGGGTCAAGTTAATTCCCACAACTCTTGGAATATTATTCAGCCCAATTCCTTGGCAATTATGGTTTCTCATAGAAAATTCCATTATTTTATTTGTGCTGCAAAAATTAAACTATTATTGATGGAAGCTCCAACAAGGAACTCCTTCCAAAAATAAACGTATGCCACTTAATGCAACGAGCACACGGTATTCTTTAGTAAAAGGCGAAAGAATAGTTCGCTTTGTGCTCATTACATGGCTGCGTATTGTATAGCTAAGAAGAAACAAGAATTTATAGCTGAGTTTTATCTTTGGTCTTATTTCTTGATATGATGTGGGACTATACCTCCTTTCTAATGAACTAGTTTGTTGTTAACTTGTTACTACTAATTTATTAGTGTCCTCGAAAGTTAATATGGGTTTTTGACGATATAGAGCTTAAGACAACCCTCTAGATGCCGAAAATGAAGCCTTTTTTTTCTTCCATTCTTTAGAAGTTTGGGTATCACGAAAAAAAAGTAAAATTTTTTGCATGATGAACCTAAACTCATTGAGAGGGCTTGTGGACAATTACATGGTGTTGGAATGAAGGTAAGACGTGAAAATCACAAGAGAGGCTCGTATTTCCTAA
Source organism: Suaeda aralocaspica (assembly GCA_016808085.1). Taxonomy (NCBI): domain Eukaryota; kingdom Viridiplantae; phylum Streptophyta; class Magnoliopsida; order Caryophyllales; family Amaranthaceae; genus Suaeda; species Suaeda aralocaspica. The sequence continues at coordinate 6,503,754 of PYUH01000120.1, read as the reverse complement.
GTTATGAAATCCTCGGTTTTAGGCACGAAACATCTTTTGCGGCCTAAAATCGGTGTGTGATTCCTTGAGGGAGGCTCGTATTTCCTAAGTTATGAAATCCTCGGTTTTAGGCACGAAACATCTTTTGCGGCCTGAAATCGGTGTGTGATTCCTTGAGGGGTTTATTTGGAGCACATGGTATAAAAACAGAGCAAAAATGTGACAGGGTGCGAAATGATTCTCTTGAAGGTGAAAACAAAGGCTATAATTTGCTTTTAAAAGGTTTTGGAATACTAGGGAAAATATGGCCAAAAATACTACATGCTGCCCCTAGGGTCAAAACAGGGTATCTAGCACTTACTCGAGGTTCAAATGGTCATAACTCATAAGTCAATGTAAGGAGAGCTAGCAAGAAGAGCCAGTGTGTTCTTAGTTTGAAATAGAGTGAATATAACGAGTTTTCAGAAATCAGGCGTGGGGATGTGGGAAAAATATGGAGTGATAACGAGATAAAGCTCGAGACGACCCTCCACGAAGCCCATCATTCACGATTTTGGGGGGTTTAGGGCATCGGGAAAAAAAGTATCTGAAAATTTTACATAATAAACTTAGGGTCATGAGAGGGCTCATGCACAGTTACATGGTGTTGGAATGAAAATAAGACATGTGGAATCAGAAGAGAGGCTAGTGTTCCCTTATCAATTCTAGGCTTGAATCATGTTTTTGTACCTGATAATGGGTGTGGGGCTTCTCGTGTTTGTCTACGACACGTGGGAGACATATAGGGCAATACTATGATGCAACCCGAAATAATCCTTTTTAAGGTAAAACAAAAGCTATAGTTCAGATTTTGGGGGACTTCGGTTTTCTGCTAAAAAATGGTTGATTATAAATTTTACATTGTGTTCTTTGGGTCAAAAGAGGGTACGTGGCAGTTACACGGGATTCAAAAGGCTATAAGAGGCTATTTTTTGTAGATGCATCATGTAATATTTGATTAAAATCGATAAAGATATCCAGTCATATAATGGGATCAATTCAGCCTATCTAGCTTGGTCGTGCTCTTTGTGAGAATTGATTTTATACGAAGCAAGAGCTGCACTATATTACTGCTCGATTAGTGTTTGGACGCTGACAATGTCCATTTGGTCTGTATGAACTTACTACTCTGGTAGAGTCTGTTGCTAAGAGTTTCATTTACGTCCAGTACCATTGTTGCATTCTTGACCTTTTGACATGGGTGTTTGCTGTGCAGTCTAGTTTGTGGAGTTTTGGACATTGTATTTTGGTCCAAAAAATGACATTTAGATTACTTGGTCAATGCAATCGTTCTAGTCTGTTTTTTGCAGCAATTAGACATTCCACTCTTCAAACTCCCCATCACACCCCATCTCCCTGCGGAATTAGATTGACTACATATATTAAGCTGTTAACTTCCTTGATGGATCCAAACTCGGGACTGAGAGAGCGTCATCAAACCTTCATCATGTGAAAGAATTATAAAGTGAGGCTGCTGGATCCTTAGCTGTGACAGCTTGGGGTGATGGCCATATGCCTTACTGCTCAGTGGATTTTAAATACCCCAGGGTATTGGATTGTGTTGTTGGACTACCTTTTTCACAAAAACACAAGTTTGATTCATTATAGGCTGCGAAAAAGTGCTACGATTTTGCCTTATTGCTATTTAATATTTTTCTCCCCACTTGCTCACCAAATCTACTAGATTCCTTGATTTCTAGCTTTGTTGTTGATAATTTATTTTTCATGTTTTCCTGACATTGGATTAAATAGTAAATTTGATATTGAGCCCAAAGCTTTTAGTACTAGAACCAGCTTCCTACTAACTCATGTTCCTGGCAATTGAAAAGGACAAGGCTGCGACCAGGTCCAGCTTATAAAGGATAGGATTTTGTGTTAAGTAAAACATATCTTTCTCGGCCTTTTGTCTAAGAAGTGTATAATCTTTTTTTATCAATTTAATTCTGTTGCATGATGGATCCTTAAGTTGACTTTAGGGTTTGTAGGGACATTGAGTACTATGTATTTGTTGTTGTAGGTGAAAGAAAAGGCAGAGCTGCATTACAATATGGTGCTTGTATATTGAAGCATAAAATGAAGATTGGTATGCCTACAGCAAGAATGACATACACCGAAAGATTGAAAGAATCAAAGAAAGCAGCTGGTACAAAAACAATTCTCTTGGGAGAAGAAGCCTTACCGTTTCTGCTTCCTTTTGATACTGATATTGATGTGAAACAATGAAGGGGCAGGTACTTTTCTACATTTCAAATCTTGTTTCATACTTCAGATTCAAGCAAAAAAGTTGGAAATCTTTCATCCTGTTGAACTGGATTGAAAGTGGAGTCCATCGTATAATATTTGTGGCACATTATCCGTCTTTGCTGTTGTTTATCTGTCTTTGCTTTAAATAGTCAAACTACATTATATATTGTTTTGCTGTGTGTAATTACTCCCTTTGTTTGTTGCTCCAGGACTGAAAGGGTAATTACATGTTGAATTACTCGTATGCTCAGGTGATCATGAGTCATGACTGTTCAATTTGATTGTATAATAGACTTTGTTTGTTACCTTTATCATTGTCTGTGCAAGACAAACACAATTGTATTGATAATTTAATACGGTGGGATACCCAATAGTATGTCTAAGTAAAAATTTATGATTAATTTGACAGGGGACTTGTAGGTGTAACTGAAAATTTAAGACTAATTTGACAGGGGCCGCGCGGACGCAGGCCCCCTCTGACACAAATTTTGACGTATGCTCTCCCACTTTGGGGAGACATTAGGCAAGTGCTCTTCCTAAAGTGCAATGGAAGCCACCTTCCTAGGCCATAAGCTTTTGTGATCGCCCATTGACCCCGTCCAGGTAAGTATGTTATCCAATGGAGGACTGCTTTAATTTATGACTTTATCTCTCTAAGCAGTACTTGTTATTGCCAATGTGGGAAAATGCACTTGACCAAATTAAAATCGTCTCGACAAGGTACCGTGTCTTTTGTTTAAATTATGATGAGGATGGGCAAGACTTGAGGTTTTAATAAAGTATTAAACTATTGGATTGAGCATATTGGTTACATTTTTCTTGCATCTAAATTGTTTTTCAAATTTGTGTGGAGGATGCTGGAAGTTGTGTAGCGTATGATCAATGGCTTAATAGTCCAACTATGGATTGTGATTTGTTTTGCACTCAAGTAATCTGAAGCAGTTGTGAGATTTTGTTTTGTCATCTCGATTGATGATAGAAATTGGTATTTAAGGCTCACCTTCCCGTCGATATACAATTATCACTTTTCAGAGTAATTTAGCTTTACATCTTTACAAAAACATAATTTATAGACTCTTGTTATTTTTCACGAAGTTAAATTTCAGTTTTGGAGAGGGGTCACGTGGACGCAATTTTCTTTTGACTGTATGTTCTATGTTTCAAAGTGATCAGTGTCACTTCTTATATCGCACTCTCTTTTTCCACCTATAGTCTTATATGTCATTACTTCTGAGGGTTACGTGACGACAAGAAATAAGATAGAATTGTATTGATCATTCTTAATCAAAACTACAACGAACTATTAATGTTTCTCTTGTAACTTAATAGCAGAAAGATTATAACAATGGTATTTCACTTGCTATATATGTAGGCTAAAGTTATAGTGCTACGGAAGTCCTTTCTTGAGCAATAAGGAGAACCTTCTCTTATTAGTTGGCCTTACAGATCACTGGTCTGAATCACAACTAGATGGAACTTGGAATTGGCTGCTATGCTGATAAAGTTTGTTACAATTTGAATGTTTTGGTTGTTTTGAAGTATTTTATATGGAACTTTACTAGCTGATTTTTTTAATGTCATGAGGTTATTCTGTTGCCTCAGTGAGAACCCCTTTTTTCTGTACTTTAAAAAACATCTTTCAAAAATCATCCAACTGAAAAGAAGCAAAGATATAGTTTTGTTTGCGTGTGTATTGACTATTGAGAATCCACTTCGATGGCTTGTTTGTTATATGTCAATGCACAACTATATTGTACCTTGTATTTCTATATTGGTTCTTGTAAATTCTCAGTTGCTCAGGACATAAGGTTATAGTTCTTTTCTTGTGATGCAGATATATTATCAAGCTTCAAGTGGGACTGACTGATCATATGCACCAGAAATTTCATCGTATAAGTGACAAGAAAATGCTCAAACTCCCAGATCATCAAGTTGCCGGTCACCAGGCTCTCAGGGGAAAGCTAGGTCCACAGATTGATGATTTTGGGCGCTTTTACAAGCCTCTCCTGGAGGACGAACGGGGCTTTAGAGAGGTTGCTTTCTATGAATCCCTTAACTCATGCCCAAAAGTCAAGAAGCCAATTCAACGTTTCTTCCCTGCGTATTTTGGTACCCGAGTTATTGAGGCTTCTAATGGTTCTGGACTGCACCCTCATTTTATTTTGCAAGATGTTGTCTCGGACTATAAAAATCCATGCATCATTGATATAAAGATCGGGTCCAGAACATGGTATCCTCAAGCATCAGAGGAATATGTCTCGAAGTGCCTCAGTAAAGATAGAAGAACCACCAGTCTTTGTTTGGGGTTCAGGATATGTGGCCTGCAGATTCATCAAGGCGAAAAACATGGCTATTGGAAACCTGACAGGAAGGAAATTCAGAACTTCACTGCAGATGATGTAAGATCAGTTTTGAGGAAGTTCTTTTCTTCAAATGGATTGTCATATGATGTTTTTGGTGGTTTGTCTGGTATTATGTCACAATTGTTGGAGCTAAAGTCCTGGTTTGAGGATCAAACAGATTATCACTTCTATTCTTGTTCAATCCTCATTATTTATGACGGTGAATCAGAAACGAAAGGTGGAAATGCTCAGCCTACTGTTAAGCTTATCGACTTTGCTCATGTTTTTGAAGGTAATGGTGTTATTGATCATAATTTCTTAGGTGGTATTTCTTCCTTAATCAAATTTATTTCAGACGCATGTAACACCAAATCCTAATGTTTTATAGCCCGGCAGCCTAAAATTGTGCAGTTCAAATCAGAAAGACTTCTTAATCAGAAAGACTTCTTTCTAGCCTGGCTTAGATTTGTAATGTTGAACTGTTTATGTAGTAATGTTACATATCTTAATCTTTGTGTTTTGGTGTGATTATTCGGAATTAGTTCAAATTCTTCTCAGTTTTGCTACTTTCTTGTCAAGTTGTATAATAAAAATTAATTCTAATATTACAATAATTGTTTGTTCTTAAGCTGTATATGAATTTTGCTGTCATATATGGGCTATTTGAAAATTTCCTATGATGCCCCAAGGTATTCTGAAATCATGTAAATGCTTGTTTGCGGTTGGAAGTGCAAATTTTTAGAAGCTTTTAACTAGGTCTATATGAGATATGTATCGTCTGCTGTTGGTACCTGTGTACTCCCTTTGAATATAATCGCTATGGATCTCGTTTGAATCGTCTTGACGTGCATTTTATTAATAAATATTTTTTTTTATAATTTATACAAATATAAGCGTAATGCTTAGGAAAGATCGGTTCTCACCAAAATTTGTGTAGCACAGGTTTTTTTGGTAATTTACTCCATATGCCATATAACTTTGTGAATTAACAGCCCAAACTCCATCCATTGACTGTTTTGGTATTTGTTTGTCACGCTGCTCAATTTTATTTTTTATTATATTTTTTATTTTATTTTTAAAGCTATTTAAATAATGTGAAATAAAACTGTTTTCAATGGGAATGATTGACACGGTCAATGTAAAATAAGTTTGATAGATTACCAAACAAAATGGGAAAAAAAACACCAACACTATGGAGTACTATATATTTTAATGTAAGACATCTCGTACCAACCTGCTATGTAGCACAATCTTGTTTATGCTCAACGTCATTATACATGGCATTGTTTTATTATTTTAGCAAGGTTATACGAACTCGGATTCAATTAAAACTTAACTGAGATGTAGTGATCAACTGATAATATTATTATTATTATTATTATTATTATCGTCATCGTTTTCATCATCATTATTATTATTTGGATTTAACTTGTTCATAATATTATCAATGTGTATTACCTGTCTTAGTGTTATTTTGTACTTAACTTTATTTTATTCATAATATTATTATTATTGTGTTCATAATATATTTATGATCAATCATCATGTTTATATATATATTAGTTTATATTTTTTATGAAACTACCATTCAACAAATGAAACAAAATATAAGTGATATATTATCTAAAAAAATATTATTATACCGCATAGGTGGATTACTATTCAGATTGATTTGAAATATGAATGATACGATTATCAAGGTTAGTTAAATTAGAACAATTGAAGAGCATATGGAGCAACTTTGGGTACGGAAACTTTGACATATAAAATTTTGACGCAATTTTTGTTTCATTTTTAAATACCCAAATAGAAGGAAAATGATTAGGCATGGTCGTTAGATCAACATTTGGAATATAATCAATGAGTTTTTCGTTACCGTTTGCTCCTATTATTGTGAACGTATACACTTTGTTCCCAACATACTCGAATATCATCAAATCACCAACTTCAAGTTGATTCCTATTCACAATAGTATTCCATCTGTTCTCAAACAAATAACGCCATTCATGATCATTACCATCATTAGCCCAAAAATAAATATTACAAGTAAATTATAAAAACTCCTTATTCTATTAATTTATGTCAAACTAATACTAGCGACAAATTTCCAACAAATTACTGTAATATATTTTCCTAAAACTCTAAATCAATAACAAAAAAATAATATCTAAAGATAGATTAATGAGTAATAGCTAAAGCATTGTTAATTTACTGATAGCAGAAATTAAACAAGAAATACCTAGTAAAACTTCAACAATCACGATATCAAATTAACAATATAGTAGTAGAGTCAACAAATTTAGGCCCTGTTCTTTTGGACTTAATTTTTTGACGCTTCAGTTCAGTCCACTTCAGTTCAGCTCATCTCTATTATAATTACTACTTTATTTCAATTCAATTCAGTTTAGTTCAGTTCAGTTTAGTCCAGTGCAGCTCCTTTCATTCAATTCAGTTTAGCTTTATTTCAATCTAAAAGAATAGGGTCTTACACCAATAACTCATATATAAGCGTCCCATATCGAAAAATGTGCTAAAATGTGCAAATTTATTAATTGTGCTAGGTTGTGCAATATTATTCATTGTGCTATGTTGTGCTACAAATACTTTATTACAAATAAATGCCCACTCACACAACCAGAGTTTGAGCAAAATGTCAATTTATTTCAGTCACTTCACTAACAACAGTCCACTATTACCCCTCAACTGCCTAAATAGACTATATTACAATTATGCCATGTGCTGTCTAAAAATGCACAGTACAAAGCTTATGTTGTAATTAAAAAAGAACGGAAATAATATATTAATTTAAGTTACGTTTTTTTAAACTGAACCACCCAAACCCTCAAAAATTGGCGAAAGTTCAACACCCTTACGCCAAAACTTATCCTAAAAATTGCTGAGTAAAACCAATTCACCTTAACTCTTCGAATTACAAGTAAAACCTCAATCTTAACTAACCTCAATTTTGCCCCGCACTTTTGGTTATCAAGTTTTTGGGAGACAAATTTTATAATCAACTACTTACGTTTCATGTTATAGGTAATTCATCGTCTTCTTATTTACCCATGCTTTATAATTTGTTTATTTGAAGTTGAGTTTTGTCACAATTTCACTATATTTTTTATTTGTTCGAATTGAATTCACATGAAGTATAATTTGTTATAATCAGATTCACAATAATAGATATTTCACAATTTCTGCTGTTTTATAATTTTTTTGTTGAAGTCAGAATCAATTACTTACTTAATTACTTGTATTTATATGAAGTATAGTTGTTTAGTTCACTTGAAGTTATATTCACGTGTCGTGACTTAGGTTTTGGTCTGTTCACCCGGTTCCGTGGAAAAATCGGAAAGAAATAATAGATAAAAGGGTTCATAAGGTATTAATGTCTCGATGGTGACGAAAATAAATTGATAAGTCAGCAACAAAAAGAAGTTGAAGGAGTATAAAATAAGTTGAATTTAGACAAGTGACACTTTAGCTGAGTTATTTGCACTCGTATCATATTAGAAAATTAGTCCCACTTCCAAGAAGTTTGCATCACTTGCATTTTGGTCCTGTTATTCTTTGTCCTGTTTTCGGATTTACTTTCTATAAACATTTATGACATTGGAGGTCCAAATGAGGCAGTAAAAGTATAACATCAATTTACTTTCTATAAAGTATAAACATTTATTGTTCGAATTATAAGGTGAAGCTTGGTATATGTAGTCGTCTGATTTCAGAATGAGCATCCTGTAATCCAAACGTATCATTAGTATGAACATCTTGTCTGTAATTTTGGGAATCAAGGTTATGATTAATCGATAATTCACAAAAGTTTGTTATTGGATACCCACCTCTTGTTCTCACTAAGTACTTTAATACAAAAAAAAAAAAATATTGGGTATAAGTATAATGTAAAGTGGGGAGGTAAATAAGCCTATTGATGTTTTAAGGTGAGGTAACCTGAGATTCTTGTGACTTTAGGAAGTTGTTAGTTGAAGAGTTTTGTAAGATTTTGAGAACATTTGGAGCAGTATAAAGCTTTGAACATTTTGTCACTTGGCAATAGGCTTGAAATTTCTTATCCCACATTGAAACTTTATCTTCATGTTGATATTTTTATATATCCTGAGATTCATTATAGGGTTGTCTCTTCGGAGACATCTGATAAAATTGGAACGATACAGAGAAGATTAGCATGGCCCCTGTGCAAGGATGACACACACAAATCGAGAAATGGTAATGATACTTTTGGCCTTTTCTATTTAATACTTCAGCTAATCCTCAATTTTCTTCCTTCTCCATTGAGAATCCTACCAATGCTTTGAAAGTCCAAGACTTTGAGTCATTTCATCTTACTTTGCTTTCTGATTCTGAAAACTTTTATAATTCGGTGTGAGTTGTTTGTGAGATACTTTGTCTTTACCTCGTTTTTGGGAGCTTTGACAAACCGTAGATACTGGTTTGTGACGAACTTCACTTTGGTGTATTATAGGTTAGGGTGTAAAAAGTGTGCTTGTGGAAATCGGTAGTTGTTGATGTTCACGTGTAACGTTTTTGTCACCTTAAGAAGCAATCAGACTTGACCACCTCAAGATCAGTTGCCGTTGTTGAACAGCCTTTGTAATCGCTTTGGTCTGATACTTTTCTTGTAGGAATAAATCGAATGGCAATGTTGCTTTAATGCTTTCCAATAGAGTGTTTTTTTAACCTACTATGAACCTTTGTTTTCATTGATAGAGTTTTTTAAAATGCATCCAACAATGTTGAAATAGTCTTTGGTACATTTGACCTCAATTTTAAAGATGAGCAAGTTGGAGATAATTTCTCCCTCATTTGGTGTCCTGTACTAACTTTACTTCTGCTAATATGTTACTTGTTATTGCAGGTTGTAATTTTGTTCCGGTCGTGGGAAAATGTTCAGGTTTTGGTCGTCCCTTATCGAAAGGTTGAGGATTCAGTATTGTGGCGAGATTATAAAAACTAGGTAACTTACTTCAAATAACTCATACCTTTCTCGGCCTTTTGGCTAAGATCAAGTGTAGTATCTGTTCTTATCAGTTTAATATCTGATATGTGGGTCAATGACCCACAACGATATTAAATTTATTTTTTAAGGGGGAGAATCCATCACAGTAGCTTGCTGCTGGGATCCTCAAGTGTCGCTCATGTGTTGCACTACAGCAAGAGCCTGGCACTCCCCACCAAAATAATGTAAATTGTGATGCCTTATCAAGGATATGATGATTATTGGTTCATCATTTCTGTACCCCATGTGTGTATTACCAAAGAGATACAAGTACATAATATATCAGGCCCTGTATCCCTTTCTAATTTTGTTTCACATGCGGAATTTCCTTTTGACTAAAGGCTGTGTACTGTTAGTGTGAGTTGTATGCCATTATTGTAAACTGTGGTCTAACTGACCCACTAGGTCTGCTCAAGGTGATTCTAAATAAACCAAACTACCTGAGCAGCTGAGTTTGCGATATAGTGATGCTTTTCTTTTTGATATAAATGCAGCATAGCTATTAACTAAACATCAATAAACAGACTCAAGGGGGGTACATGGTGTTAGGCCTAAGGCCACATACAAAACTTGTGGAGGACTGAACATCTCCACAGTCCACATAAGGGGTGGTATACCAACAAACTGATTTATCGTTAGTTAGAATGACTTCCAAATCTGCAAAAGGCTAGTTAATATTAACAAGCACTCCTTCCGTTGTTGTTAACCCCTGCTTTCAAATAGGTCTGCTGCTGCATTAGCTTGTCTACTCTTCTGGATCATCTTCATCTGTGCATGGCCTGGCCAAGGGACTGCCTGCTGCCTGCAATTATCAATGACATTAGACGAGTGACCGTAGGAGGATTGCCTATAGGCTCTTGGTTCAATACAACAGCCCTTATAGTTTCTGCATAAGCCTCCCAAACCTGCTGCTTTTTCATGTTAGTTGAAAGCAGCATCTATGTTGTCCGAAAGAAAACCAGCAGGGAGGAGCTTCGAATTTAGGTGCAATTGAAGAGGTTTGAGAGAAGGCCTCCCAAACACCTCTTAAACGCATAGAAGTGAAAAGCATCACTTCTATGGGATTGATAGGCGTTTGTGTTTGTTTCTAGCTTTATCCTCGCTATGCAACCTCTATTGCTCTTCTGTGGTATGGTTGATTTGGGCTAAAAAGGAGGTAAAATTTTAAACTTATGCTACTATGGTGTATTGGTGTATGTTTATTTATTTTAAGAAATTGCTATTAAATACCTAATTATTTTTTGTAAGGCATTAAACACCTAATTTTTAAGAATATTACCTTTTAATTATTTGAAAATACTCTCTGAAATTGTCAACTTTTAGCTAAAAATTGTTGAAAGAATACTACTAAAATTCAACTTTTTTGAGAAACCTGTATATTTTTATTTAAATATTCTTTTGACAAAAACTCTACCTTTTAAGATGTTTATAACTTGGTAGTAGTAACTATTGTACCTTCCATTGTTGTGGTGCGCAAAAACGGGCCCTCTCCAAACAAGTAGAGGGGAATTTAGCAAATCATGTGTAATGCTATTAAGCCTGTGCTGTTTTTCCATCAAAATCCTCATCAGTTTTTTGTTGAACAAATTTTTTTTCTTAATCTTTTGTGCATACGTGGCTGTCTGATCAATGTTGATCATGATCTGGACTATGCATATATCATTGTTTGTACTTGGAGTCTTGAACTGCTTTCATAGTTAGCTCCCATGGAGTTGCTTTGCAAGTAACCGGAAAACAGAATGTTAGTAGTTTATGTTGAATCCAAAAAACAAAATTATCCTTTCCTTGACACTAAGACGGCAAGACCTTTCCATCATAGGTTTTATTGGTTCCTTATTTGGTACGTACTCTATCCCCCCCAATGTTTGCTTTACCTGCATTTTGCACTATGTTAAATATTTGGTTGTGTAGATTGTATAGTGTAAAGTTTTAGTAAGGGACTATATGTGTTATTGACAGGAAATGGAAGGAACAACATGCCACTTTAGGTTGGGCAGTAAATTTTTGGGATAAGTTGAAGACATGCATGTAGTAAATTTCTTTCTTCCTCTCATATCTCACATAGTCACAAGTTGAACACAGTTAAAGCCACAGTCTCATAACATTGTATACTCTCTCCTATCCAAGTAGGGGACTCAATTCCACCCTCCAGCCTCGCTTCCTTGTTTTTGCTATCTACTGTTTTCGAGATCATATTGAAATGTGTCAAATGCATAGACATGATCATAATATTCCCTTTGCCATGACAAAATATGCAAGTTTGAAAGCCATTTTTAGATGACGGTTTTAGGTTAGGGCATCCACAATGGTTCAAATTCCTTAGGGGTTTGTCCATATGCTACATTACTTTTATACAAACCCATTAGTTAACAAACCTTTCATCAACAATAGATCAAATCTTTCAAGGGTTTATAGATCGGGCCCATTACTCAATTAACATTTCACAGCATTGACTCCATATCCGACCAAAATGCCACATCACTTATACAAACCACCCTCTAAACTTTCAAACCTCACCTCACCCTACTGACTAGAGGTTTGTTATTCGGACCTCAAAACTACCACTTACAAATTCCTTACACACTTCTTGTTGTGGATGTCCTTATTTTGCTTAGAGGTTCTTTTCTTTTGCTCCGTTTGTTTTGGAGGAAAACACTTTCTTGGAAAATGATTTTCCATCATTAATATCATTTCCCCATTTTCCTTTGTATGTTTTGGTAAGGGGTGGAAATCAATTTTCTCAATGGTGGAAAACTTTTCTTTAAAAAAGAAAACCTATTTTTCTTTTGTAAACAAGGTATGCTACATTTTCTTTCTTATTCCCTACTCTGCTAATCCTCTCCTTACATCTTTCTTTATGAGTTTTCTTCTACCAAAACAAAGGAAAACTTCTTTTACTAATTTTGTTTTACATTGAATTTTTTTCTTAGATAATCATTTTCTATGAAAATGATTACAAGGAGCGCATTCAAAAAATAGGAGTTACGGAGATGCGGATGTTGAGATGGATGTGTGGGAAGTGGGAACACTCTTAGGGATAGAATCAGAAATGAAGTAATACGTCGAAAAGTTAGGGTCGCAAACATAGCAAGTATATTAAGGGAGAATCGCTTGCGTTGGTTCGGACATGTGAGACGGAGACCCGAGGGAGCCCCGGTGCGACGAGTGCAAGGGTGGGATCATGGAGATGTCAAACGATGTAGGGGGAGACCGAAATTGACTTGGTGGGAAGGGGTTAGAAAAGATATGAAGCTTTTAGATTTAGAAGAGAATGAGGTTCTCGATTGCAGGGGATGGAGGAGGAAAATTTATGTGGATGACCACATGGAATGATGAATTTTGGTTCATGTAGCCGACCCCAATTTTTTTGGGATTAAGGCTATGATTGATTGATTGATAATCATTTTCTATGAATAGTGTTTTCTATCAAAACAAACGGAGCCATAATATCTTGCTTGTCTTGGTCCTAGTTTTGTGTTTTGCATTAAAATGCAAGGTGGAATAAGAAGTGAGCAATGAGGACCCCATAGATGGAATTTTTTTATCATCTTACTTGATATAAGCTGAAGCAAGGACAAAAGAGAACATACATAGCGCAATGCTATATATGTTACTTTGTCACTCTTATTTACCTCAATAATTGCTTGTCATGTCGTGTCTTATTGTGTCGGACACGTTACGACACTTGGATACTCCCATTTTAAATAAAATCTTGGTTTATTTCTACAAAATGGCCAGGCTTGGACACCCATATTCGAGTAGACACTAGATCTATGTGAGGTGCTATGTTTGATCCTTTTTCTCTCTAGATAATATCAAGTGCAATATATAGTCTGCATAACAAGGTCTTAGATTAACAAAGATAATCTTCAATAGTAGGGGCTGTATTGCAACTCGATGTTTTGCTTACGCATTGCATTATGGGTCAGGCATCGCGCACCCTGCTCAACAAAGGTTTATAGATGGGGCCCATTACTCAACAAACATTTCACAACATTTACTCCATATCCGTCCAAAATGCCGCATCACTTATACAAAACTCACTAATTTCAAACCCCTCTCAACTTTCAAACCTCACCTCACCCTACTAACAACAAGAGGTTTGCTTTGTAAACCTCAAAAAACCACTTACAAATCCCTTCCAAACCTCTTGTTGTGAATGTCCTTATTGTGCTCAGAGGTTCTTTTTCTTCTGTTCCGTTTGTTTTGGAGGAAAACACTTTCATGGAAAATGATTTTCCATCATTAAGATCATTTCCCCATTTTCCTTTGTATGTTTTCATAAGGGGTGGAAATCAATTTTCTCAAAGGTGGAAAACTTCTCTTTAAAAAAGAAAACCTATTTTTCTTTTGTAAACAAGGTATATGCTACATTTTCCTTCTTATTCCCTACTCTTCTAATCCTCTCCTTACATCTTTCTCTATGAGTTTTCTTCTACCAAAGCAAACAAAGGAAATTTTCTTTTACTAATTTTGTTTTACATTGAAAATTTTATTTTTTAGAAAATCATTTACTATGAAAAGTGTTTTCCATCAAAACAAACGGAGCCATAATTTCTTGCTTGTCTTGGTCCTAGTTTCATGTTCTGCGATAAAAGACAAGGTGGAATAAGAAGTGAGCAATGAGGACCCCATAGATGGAATTTTTTATCATCTTACATGATATAAGCATGAAGCAAGGACAAAAGAGAACATACATAGCGCAATGCTATGTTACTTTGACACTCTTATTTACCTCAATAATTGCTTGTCATGTCATGTCTTATTGTATCGGACATGTTACGACACTTGGATACTCTCACTTTAAATAAAATCTTGGATTATTTCTACAAAATGGTCGGGCTTGGACACCCATATTCCAGTAGACACTAAATCTATGTGAGGTGCAATGTTTGATCCTTTTTCTCTCTAGATAATATGAAGTGCAATATATAGTCTGCATAACAAGTTCTTAGGTTAACAAAGATAGTCTTCAATAGTAGGGGCTGTATTGCAACTCGATGTTTTGCTTAAGCATTGTATTATGGGTCAGGCCTCGCGCACCCTGATACTAACAATTTAAGGTTGATTTAAGTAGATAAGATATCATTGACGATATTAGTGATTGGAACTAGTCTGCTAGAGACATCATTAGTCAAAGTTTATTATGAAACTGAGGTCCCCTGGAATAGATTTCTGATTTTACTAAACCCATATTGACAGGGAATCGGTTGTGGCGAGAGCAACTAGAACACAAATAGAGGCTGCCTGAGACAATACAAATCATACCTTTCTCGGCCTTTTGGCTAAGATCAAGTGTAGTATCTGTTCTTATCAGTTTAATATCTGATACGTGGGTCAATGACCCACAACGATATTAAATTTATTTTTTAAGGGGGAGAATCCACCACAGTAGCTTGCAGCTGGGTTTCTCAAGTGTAGCCCATGTGTTGCACTACTGCAAGGGCCTGGCACTCCCCACCAAATCATTGTGTAAAATATTGCCAATTATGATGCTTTTCCAAGGATGTTGTTGTTAAGGATTTCAATTTAGGTTAAGATTTTTTTTGTTGGCTTTGAAGATTTTGTGTTAAAATTGCCTCATAGGTTCTGAACTTGCAATGCTAGAATCATTTGTTACCCATGTAGCATGGAAATGTGAAGCATGAATTACCGAATACAAGGAAATGAGATAACATATAGGAAAATAGATTTATTTTTTCAATATTTTTGTAAACAAAAACATCTTACACACAAACTATAATTTTATATGCTATCACAAACAAAAAAATAAATCTTAAATAAAACATTAACTACGCTTCAACAATAAATTTATCGCCAACTATATTGTGTTTAACTTAGTGTTAAAATAGCGAAAACAACTAATACAGTTTGTGTTAGGAATAAGGATCTTAGAATAGTGAAAGCCTTAAAGGAGTGAAACATACTAGTTGAGAAACAATAATTTTCGACGAAGATAGAGTACATGCTAATAGTGTTTATTTTTAGTGTTTTTTGGTTAGGCTCGATACTTTGACATTTAAATGAGATATATGCATTATTTATGTATTGGTGTCCTTACTTAGGAAATTCTCTAAAGATGGAATATAACACTTCTTTTAGGTTGAAATTTAGTTTGGGGTGTTTACAAGTGATAAAAAAAAGGGCAAAAACTAGACGAGCCCACGACAGGTCTCTAGAAGCCGAAAACAAAGGCTAATTCACACTTTCGAGGATCTTGGGGTCTTAGGATAAAAAAATGCCGAAATATTTATAAGATATGCCCCTGTGAAAAAAAAAAAAAAAAAAAAAAAGGACCCCCGATTAGTGTTTCGAGGTTCAAAAGGTCATAAGAGGAATCCTGGGAGAGCGAAAAGATTAGCGTGACTTTTTTTTTTTGAAAATTACCTAAAGAGGCACACTAATGGCACCTATAACACGTGTAAGAGATATAGGGAGAAAACAAAATGGAGCCCGGGATAACTTCGAATACTAGAAACGAAGGATATAATTGACAATTTACGAAAGTTTTGGGGTCCCGTAAAAAAATTGCCAAAAATTTGATATGGTGAACCATGGTCAAAAGAATGGCCTCGCATAACTTGTCGGGTTCAGAGGTCATATAAAGGGCCCGGGATAACGAAAAAGACAAGTGTGCACCTTTTCGGGAATACTCTGAAGTTAATATATAGCAAATTGTTAGAGGCTAAAAATGATTGTGGATCATCTCAAGGTTGTCAAAAGCAAGTGAGTGAAATTTGAGGAAAAAGTGAGACGGGGCCTCGGAAGGCTCTCCAAAAGCAGAAAATGAAGACTGTAACTCATGCTTTTCGGGGGTTCTAGCATCCAGAAAAATGGGGTGTTAACGATATGGAGCCTAAGACAACCCTCTATATGCCGAAAATGAAGCCTACACCCAAATGACAGCCTTCGTGTCACCTGCTAGGGTTCTATTGTTTGGACTCCCAATACTCTTGTCATTTTCGCATGTGTGATTATACCAACATTTGAAGCAATGTTATAAGTTGAATCTAATCTTGTTTGATATTCTCCTTGTTTTCTGTTTTGTAGTAGCTGCAGAGTTGCGGGCATGTAGCTTGAATCAACGTTCAGTTTCAATAACCCCATACCGGAAGTTTGAAAGATGAGGATGAAACCACAAGAAAGTAAATAGAGGTACCAAATTCTAAACAAATCATACCTTTCTCGGCCTTTTGGCTAAGATCAAGTGTAGTATCTGTTCTTATCAGTTTAATATCTGATACGTGGGTCAATGACCCACAATGATATTAAATTTATTTTTTAAGGGGTATGATCCACCACAGTAGCTTGCTGCTGGGGTTCTCTAGTGTCGCCGATGTGTTGCACTACTGCAAGGGCCTGGCACTCCCCACCAAATCATTCTGTTTAAAAATTAATGCCAAATGTGAAATTTTATTTTTGTTTGATCATTAACTGTAATTTGCTTGCATTGTATTTTCACTGTAATGGTGTAATCTGAAGTTTGATAATTTTGTGTAGATTTCTACACAACTGGAAGTTAATAATAGAATAGCGGGAGGCGTACAATATGTTAACAGATTTCCACCTTACCTTATGCTATTAAAACTGTTCTTCATACTCTTTTATTTATTTTTAATTTATTTATTGCTTGGGAATACAATTTTAGAAACTCAAATTATATTGGGACTAATGTTTTGTTGTCCTTTGTTTTTGATAATAAGATTGAAGATATGTTATAGAATTTCTTTTTATGTTTCCTGCATACAATTCATATTTTCTTAAAAGGGTTTCAAACCAAGCTTTTTGATTTTTTTTTTTTTTTGTTCCCGAAGCTAGAGTTTGAATAATTTCAAGTCCATTGCCTAAAAGTAGAACTCCATGATACTGAAAAGTGTGAAATTGTCTTCGAAGGGTATGGTGTTTTATTTGAATCTTTTGGGCCTTGAGATATAAGTGAGTGCTTCTAGATGATTCTTGACAGAAATTTACTTCATCGCACTCTACTAAGATTGTACTAGAGTAAAACTATGACGCAAATCCTTTTCCATCTATAACTATGGCTTGTTTGGTTGGAAGTTATTTCCTTACAAATGGAAACTCTCAAGAAAATAACTAATTCATTTTGTGTTTGGTCGGAGTAACAAAAGTAATTTCCTAGGAAATGAAATTACCAAGGGAAGTGTTATCGCATAACATGAGAAATAACTCACCAACGGGTAAAGTTAATTCCCATAACTCATGGAAAATTATTCAGCCCAATCCTAGGCAACTATGTGAAGTTGCTTGTCATAGGCACATCCATTAGATAATTGTGACTTCTATATGATATAATTTTAAACTAGTGCTGCAAAAATTAAACTATTATTGTTGGAAGCTCCAATGAGGAACTCCCTCCAAAAATAAACGTATGCCACTTAATGCAACGAGCACACGGTATTCTTTAGTAAAAGGCGAAAGAATAGTTCGCTCTGTGCTCATTACATGGCTGCGTATTGAATAGCTAAGAAGAAACAAGAATTTATAGCTGAGTTTTATCTTTGGTCTTATTTCTTGGTATGATGTGGGACTATACCTCCTTTCTAATGAACTAGTTTGTTGTTAACTTGTTACTACTAATTTATTAATGTGCTATAAAGTTAATATGGGGTGTTAAGTTGTTAACGATATGGAGTCTAAGACAACCTTCTAGATGCCGAAAATGAAGCCTATATTTTCCAATTTTTAGAAGTTGGGGTATCACAATAAAAAATAAAAAAAAAAGCTAAAATTTTGACATGATGAACCTAAATTCATGAGAGGGCTCGTGGACAGTAACATGGTGTTGGAATGAATGTAAGACATGCATAGAAATCACAAGAGAGACTCGTATTTCCTCGGTTATGAAATCGTTTTAGGCACGAAGCATCTTCATCGAGCCTAAAATCAGTGTGTGACTTCTTCAGGGGTTATTTGGAGCATGAGGTAGAAAAACTGGGCAAAAATGTGATGGGGTGCGAAATGATTCTCTTGAAGATGAAAACTAAGGCTATAATTTTCTTTTAGAGGGTTTTGGAATACTAAGGAAAATATGGCCAAAAATTCTACGTGCTGCCCCTTGGGTCAAAACAAAGTACTTGGCACTTACTCGAGGTTCAAATGCTCATAAGTCAATGTCAGGAGAGTAAGCAAGCATAGTTGATGTGTTCATAGATTGAATATAACGAGTTTTTAGATGCCAAAATCGGGCGTGGGGTTGTGGGAAAATATAAGTGAAAATGAGATAAAGCTCGAGACGACCCTCCACGAGGCCCATCATTCATGATTTTGGGGGGTTTGGGTCATGAGAGGGCTCATGGACAGTTACATGGTGTTGGAATGAACATAAGACATGTGGAATCACAAGAGAGGCCGGTATTCCCTCATCGATGCCAGGCTTGAATCATTTCTTTGTACGTGAAAATGGGTGTGGGGCTTCTGGTGTTTATCTACAACACATGGGAGACATATGGGGTAATAACATGATGCAACCTTAAATAATCCTTTTTAAGGTAAAACAAAAGCTATAATTCACGTTTTGGGGGGCTTCGGTATTCAGCTAAAAAAATGGTTGAAAATAAATTTTACATGGTGTCCTTTGGGTTAAAAGAGGGTACGTGGAAGTTGCATGGGGTTCAAAAAGCTAGTAGATGCATCATGCAATATTTGATTAAAATCAATAAAGATATCCGGTCATAAAATAAGACCAATTCAGCGTATCTAGCTTGGTCATGCTCTTTGTGAGAATTGATTTGAAACGAAAGCAAGAGCTGAACCCTTGCTACTCTGGTAGAGTCTGTTAATTAGAATTTTACTGCTAGATTAGTGTTTCGAGGCATTACTACTCTGGTCGTGCTCTTTCGTCGTGCTAGATTAGTGTTTGAAACCTTGCTACTCTGGTAGAGTCTGTTGATTAGAATTTTCATTTACGTCAAGTACCATTGTTGCATTCTTGACTTTCTGACATGGGTGTTTGCTGTGCAGTGTAATTTGTGGAGTTGTGGACATTGTATTTTGGTCCAAATAATGAAATTTAGATTACTTGGTCAATGCAATTGTTCTAGTCTGTGTTTTTTGCAGCAATTAGGCAAATGCCACTCTTCTAACTCCACATCACACCCCATCTCTCTGCAGAATTAGATTGACTACATATATTAAGCTGTTAACTTCCTTGATGAATCCAAACTGGGGACTGAGAGGAGGTCGTCAAACCTTCATCATATGAATGAATTATAAAGTGAGGCTGCGGGATCCTTAGCTGTGAGCCTGTGACAGCTTGGGGTGATGGCCATATGCCTTACTGGCTCAGTGGATTTTAATTACCGCGGGGTATTTGATTGTGTTGTTGGACTACCTTTTTCACAAAGAACACGAGTTTGATTCATCATAGGTTGTGAAAAAGTGCTACGGTTTTGCCTAATTGCTATTTAATAACTTTCTCCCTACTTGCTCACCATATCTACTAGATTCCTTGATTTCTAGCTCTGTTGTTGATAATTAATTTTTCATGTTTTCCTGACATTGGATTAAAATAGTAAATTTGATATACAGTCTAGAGCTTTTAGTAGTAGAACCAGCTTCCAACTAACTGATGTTCTAGGTTGAATTGAAAAGGCCAAGGCTGCGACCAAGTGCGGCGTATAAAGGATAGGATTTCATGTTAAGTAAAACATATCTTTCTCAGCCTTTTTTGGTTAAGAAGTGTATAATCTGTTTTTATCAATTTATTTCTGATGCATGATGGATCCTTATGTCGAATTTAGGGTCGGTAGGGACATTGAGTAATATGTATATGTTGTTGTAGGTGATAACAAAGGCAGAGCTGCATTACAATATGGTGCTTGCATAATGAAGCATATAATGAAGATTGGCATGTGTAAAGCAAGGATGACATACGCCGGAAGATTGAAAGAATCAAAGAAAGCAGCTGGTACAAAAACAATTCTCTTGGGAGAAGAAGCCTTACCGTTTCTTCTTCCTTTTGATACTGATTTTGATGGGAAACAATGAAGAGGCAGGTACTTTACTACATTTCAATTTTTGTTTCATACTTCGGATTCAAGCGAAAAGTGGGAAATCTTTCATCCTGTTGAACTGGATTGAAAGTGGAGTCCATCATATAATATTTGTGGCACATGATCCGTCTTTGCTGTTATTTATCAGTCTTTGCTTTAAACAGCCAAATTACATCATATGTTGTTTTGCTCCAGGACTGCAAGGGTAATTACATGTTGCATTACTCTTGTGCTCAGGTGATCATGAGTCATGACTGTTGAATTTGATTGTATAATAAACTTAGTTTATTACCTTTATCATTGTATAGTAAAAATTTAAGATTAATTTGACAGGGGCCGCGCGGACGCAGGCCCCCTCTGACACAAATTTTGACGTATGCTCTCCCACTTTGGGGAGACATTAGGCAAGCGCTCTTCCAAAAGTGCAATGGAAGCCACCTTCCTAGGCCATAAGCTTTCTTGATCGCCCATTGACCCCGTCCAGGTAAGTATGTTTTCCAATGGAGGACTACTTTGATTTATATCTTTATCTCTCTAAGCAGTATGTACTATTGCCAATGTGGGACAACAAATTTGACCAAGTTAAAATTGTCTTGACAGGGTAGCATGTCTATTGTCTTATTTATGATGAGGACAGGCAAGATTCAGGTTTTATTAAAGTATTAAACGATTGGATTGAGCATATTGGTTTCCTTGTGTTTCTTGCATCTAAATTGTTTTCGAATTTGTGTGGAAGATGATGGAAGTTGTGTACACTAATATTTGATTAGTGACTTAATAGACTAACTATGGATTGTGATTTGCAGAAATATTAAATCAGTGGTATTTCACTTGCTATATATGTAGGCTAAAGTTATAGTGCTACGGAAGTCCTTTCTTGAGCAATAAGGAGAACCTTCTCTTATTAGTTGGCCTTACAGATCACTGGTCTGTTTTCACAACTAGTTGGAATTGGCTACTATACTGAAGAAGTTTGTTATAATTTGACTGTTTTGGTTGTTTTGAAGTGTTTTATATGAAGCTAGTTTATTAGCTCCTAGGGTTTTTTATTCGTCATGCAACTAGCATTGCGTTTGTTGTTTCTTACGCATGGAACTTTAGAATATTTTGTGAACCAATCTGTATTATGTTTCTATATCCTGCCAATTTACGAAAGCTGATTTTTTTTTTAATTTCATGAAATTATTCTGTTGCCTCAGTGAGACCCCAATTTTCTGTACTTCAACTGGTGGACGTTTGAGCAATGTGTCTTCATGCATCTATTGTTTTCTGAGAAAAAAACATCTTTCAAAAGTCATCCAACTGAAAAGAAGCATACATATAGTTTTGTTTGCGTGTGTATTGAGGATCCACTTTGATGGCTTGTTTGTTATATTTCAAGCACAACTATATTGTACCTTGTATTTCTTTACTGTTTCTTGTAAATTCTCAATTACTCACGACGCAAGCTCATAGTTCTTTTCTTGTGATGCAGATATATTATCAATCTTCAAGTGGGACTAACTGACAATATGCACCGGAAATTTTCATCTTACAAGTGACAAGAAAATGCTCAAACTCCCAGATCATCAAGTTGCCGGTTACCGGGCGCTCAGTGGAAAGCTAGGTCCACAGATTGATGATTTTGGGCGCTTTTACAACCCTCTCCAGGACAAGTATCGGGGCTGTAGAGAGGATTTTTTCTATGAATCCCTTAACTCATGCCCAAAAGTTAAGAAGCCAATCCGCCAGCCCTTCCCTGCATAGTTTGGTACTCGAGTTATTGACGCTTCCAATGGTTCTAGACTGTACCCTCATCTTATTTTGAAAAATGTTGCCTTGGACTATAAAAAGCCATGCATCATTGATATCAAGATTGGTCTAGAACATGGTACCCTCAAGCATCAGAGGATTATGTCTCGAAGTGCCTCAAGATTCAGTAAAGATAGAAGAACCATCAGTCTTTGTTTGGGGTTCAGGATATGTGGCCTGCAAATTCACCAAGGCAAAAAACATGACTATTGGAAGCCTGATAGGAAGGAAATTCAGAACTTTACTGCAGATGATGTAAGATCAGTTTTGAGGAAGGCCTTTTCTTCAGATGGATTGTCCAATGATGTTTATGGTGGTTTGTCTGGTCTTATGTCACAACTGTTGGAGCTAAAGTCATGGCTTGAGGATCAAACAGATCGTCACTTTTCTTCAGTCCTCGTTATTTATGAAGGTGAATCAGAAATGAAAGGTGGAAATGCTCAGCCTACTGTTAAGCTTATAGACTTTGCTCATGTTTTAAAAGTTATGGTGTAATTGATCATAATTTCTTAGGTGGTATTTGTTCCTTAATCGAATTTATTTAAGACACGTGTAACACCAAATCCTAATGGTTGTATTACTTGTATAGTTGTATAGCCCGGTAGGCTAAAAATGTGTAGTTTTCTGATGATTTTCGAACTTAATCACAAAGGCATCTTTCTGGCCTGGCTTAGATTTGTAGTGTTGAACTTTTTATGTAGTAATGTTTCATTTCTTAATATTTAGGTTTTGGTATGGTTATTTGGAATGAGTTTAAATTCTTATCAGATTTGCTACTTTCTTCAGTTTCTTGTCGAATTGCATAAAAACCAATACTCATACTACAATAATTGCTCATTTTCAAGCTGCATATGACATTTTGCTGTTATATATGGGCTATCTAGCTAACTAAAAAGAAATTTTTCCTATGATTCCCCAAGGTATTCTGAAATTAATCAAATTATGTAGATGCTCGTCTGCTTTTGGGAAATGCAAAATTTTAGAAGTTTGCTTATAACTAGTCTGTATGAGGTATGTATCGTTTGCTTTTGGTACCTGTGTACTTCTTGCCTATGAAGAAAACTTGAGAGTTGAGACAGAAGGCAGAAGCTAGCCTATGCATTCATGTTAAGGATAAGCATTTCTGCCCTATTGCAAGCTCTTGTTCCTGAGATTGACAATTGACAATGTAATTTGTTTTTGCAAATATAAACTGCTTTTAGCCTTTATCATTAATGATGGAGGGGAGTGGTGGTTTTGTAAAACTAACTTGGTTAATATGATTAATTGATTTAAATTATTGTAAATAATATCTTAATTTAGAGGTAGATAGTCAAATTTAATATCTTAATTTAGAGGTAGTTAGAGTAAAATTAGCAAAATAAAGGTAAATTGTAAATTAAGTTGAAAGTTCAAGGGCACATGGTGCATTTCATAAAC
The DNA here is from genome assembly GCA_016808085.1 of Suaeda aralocaspica. Classification (NCBI taxonomy): domain Eukaryota; kingdom Viridiplantae; phylum Streptophyta; class Magnoliopsida; order Caryophyllales; family Amaranthaceae; genus Suaeda; species Suaeda aralocaspica. The sequence goes on along the minus strand of PYUH01000120.1, from coordinate 6,479,911 downwards.
ATTGAGGGTATATGATGCATTATGCAATAGTTTAGGAGTATATGGTGAAATAGCCATAATAATAAATGTTTTTAGCAAAATTTGAACCTTTTGCAATTTAGTGACAGTTTACAAGCTTTATACAAATATATAACTGCAAAATGACTCTACTCTAAAAGAATTCGCAGTTTGATACTTCAATGTTCCAAGTAAGATGCTACACCTACTACAAAAATATCACAACCACCATTCATCGAAAGAAACTACTGAATGATCTCTACCAACAATTTCTGAATAGCTTCAACTGAGAGGGGAATATACAAGCAATCCTGACCATCAGAATGTTTTCTCGTTTTGACCAGCTCATGATCCTTAAATTCCGTTAGGTGGGAGTTCAGAGTGACCTGACTACTCACAAGGAACCTCTCTCGGCAAATTGTGTATAAATCATTGACTGCCATCCCTGGAAAACATAATTTTTATTTATAAAATGTCATGTCAAACTAGATAGATGTGCCTGGAACTACAGATTTATTAGTTGAATTGCAGCAAATTAAATACCTTCTTCTTCAGGATGTGCAAGTTGATACTCAGCAAGAACTTTGAACACACTCTGTGCATTCGGTGTCAAGCTTTGTAAAACTATGGCAGCTGTTTTTGCAGTTTGACCACCACCACTATGTGCAAGAATTAAAGGATAAAACATCGTTTCAGCCTTGTATGGTGCAAAGGTCGGGACATGATGGCAGCACCAATTGAATTGTGTGTGGACCATCTTCTTATCCCACACTGTCACCAATGAAAAAATAAATATCAATGGCATATATTAGAAAAATGCTGAATTCCCTAAATTTCTCAAAATGACTAGAAAATCAACAGAATCCATACACAACGAGGCATTCACATGATCAATTGAGGCAACAATTCGAACATGAGAACAAGCAGCCATCCGGGCAAGAGAATGTTGGGTGTCTGGATCCCGCAAACCAGGTCCGTCAATATTGTGAACAAGCACACAAACAAAATCGTCTTTGTCTCCCAGTGGTCCATCTAGAAAAGCAAATACGTCGTTTGTATATTTAGTACTAAATGGTTGCACATTGGATGAGCTCCCAGTTGTTTTCCTTTTGGCTTTGATTTGATCCCAGTAAAGATCAGCCACTGCTGTAATCACCTGCAGTTCACATTTATTGCAAACACCTTATGCCCACCTCTTCAAGGAAGATGAGACCAACTACTACAAAATATTGTTGAGTAAACATATATCAAGGGAAACTAGGAACATAAAAGGCATTGTTCAGGGGCAATAAGATTTCTCTTAATGGTATTCCAAAAGTTGAGTTACCTAACATTTGAAGTTTTAACTTTTAAGTATTTTACCTGTTTGATATTTACTGGTTGAAGATAACCATTAACTACAAGCACTGAATAATTTGTTAAAGCTGTTGAGGCAAAATCTTCAATCAAGTTTTTCTTCGATCCAAAACCATACATGAGAAGGCCAAAAGCACACCTGAAAATGACAATAACAACTTCAAAAACATAAAACCAATCCTAGCTAAAGATAAGTTCAGGCCCATATAATGGCCAATGCAAACAAACCAACAACACAATCTATAGCCAAGTTGGTTTGGGGCCTGGGGATTAAAGGATAGTTGATCGAATATGTTTAGTCTTCCATATTACTTTTTTATGACCTTTGAAAAAAATTACCCATATCATCAACATAAAAAAAATATTATCGATTTGCCCAAGAGGTTTTACAAAATGCATTTGGTACCCCAGCCCCTCAGTCCTGTTGTTTCAAAAATGTCCCTGTTATTAAATGTACGGTATCCTTGAGGTTTTCAATAATTATATGAAATACTAAAGGTAGACATGGGCTAAGCCGGCACGAGCACGGCACGATAATGGCCCAGTCCGGCACGAGTACCAGCATGGAACGGCACGAGAATAGAAGGGTTGATCGTGGGCCGTGCTGTGAACAAAAATAAAATAAATCGGCACGAGCATGAAGGGTGGCACGATTTTTTGACCCGCCAGCACGGTCCACGACACGATTGTTAAGTAATAATAAAATTAATAAATTATATAAATAAAAATAGAAAATAATTAGATTAATAATATAAATAATGTTAACAAAAATTATATATATATAATATAATTATTTAATTAATAATAAATTAATTATTTTTTTAATTAAGTAACGAAATGACGGGTGGCACGTGGGTCGGCACGGCACGTGGGCTGTGCTGGGCCATGGGCTAGGGTATGTCATTTGGCGGCACGGCACGGCACGATCCACCCTCCCCCTTGGCACGCCACTCCCTCTAGTTCGGCCTGGCACGACACAATGTCCACCTTTATGAATTTTTGGGTGAGGTACGGCTAGGTACGGGCCGTGTCCAGCTTACTTTTGGGCCAAAAACTATCAAAACCTCATTTTTTTTACCCTAAACTTTAATTTCTTCTCTTTCTCCTGCTCTATTGCTCTACTTATGAGTAAGTATGCACTCTACTTTATTTCTCATTTCTTCTTCAATATCAAAATCTTAAACTTAAACAATCTAAATCAATTTGTTTCCATTTTTTTTAAATCCAAAAATATAAAGTAGATCAATAGGTGTATTTCATGTTTATTTTGGTTATGTTGTGCACTTACAAATTTTGATGACTATGAATTTGTGTAATTGAGTTAATGTATTTTTTGTTTTTGTAATAACGTACCCGTATCCTACCAAAATTTTTTGCCGTATCCCGTACCCGCCCCCGTACCGGTGCCCGTGTCCATACCCGATCTAGTGCAACCTAGATCCCAACACAACTTATACGTAGTATGTTTTTAATTTAGGCTTGTCAAAACATAATGTTTTCCAAATCTAAAAGCAACTTATATACTAGTTGTATACAAAATAAAGAGGAAGAAATCAGCAACTTTAGTATTTGCATTCAAATTAATTTCTACATTAAACATTAAATTTTCAATCTAAGTTTTAATGGGCAAGAGATTATGTTTATAAGCAATGACACAAGTCTTTTTTAAAAAAATATGATTAAAATATAAGTATAATGGTAAAAAAAAAAAAATGGCTTTTTCACGAGGTATGCAAGATGCATGGGTTATCCTCATTGTTTCAAAAATGCACCATATGCCTTGAACCTTTAACTATATCACAAGATACCCCTATATTGCTAACATTTATTTATTTACCTTCAAATTATGAAATAATATTTGATTAAGCGTTGATTATATTAATTTAAACTAATTAATTAAATTAACTAAATTAATTTTACCTACAACCATCATTCCTCCATCACCATTCAATCTCCACCACATCCACTCAATCACTGACGCCACCACCACCATCACTGGGTCACTACAAACTTCATAGTCATTGTGTTCACGGGGGTATGATTGAGTAGAACTGCAACCAATCAAATCAAATCAAAGAGAGAAAGATGCGAAAGTGAAAGAATCACTCCGATTTGGTGGATATTTAAATGTTGAGCATACAATATCTCATATACTAGTAGTATATACAAAAACACATGAATATTATTCAATTACCAATTTAATTAATTTGCTGCCAAGTTTTTTGCAAGTCCTGGCACTTTCAAAACTCAAACAGGTCTTGACGACTTCAATTCCCCAACAGCTGATGGAGTTGTAGATGGATCGGAAAAAGATGACGGAAAACGAAGGTTGGTTTGGAGGATACGATTAAGTGGCCTCATTGTGTGGTTTATTTTTAAGTGGCTTAATTTGGGTGGTTTTTATGGTAGGAGTTTTGATTGGGTGGTGTCGGTGGCTTAGGTGTTGGCGGTGAATGGGTGTTGGTGGTGGCAATGACTTGGTGGATGTGGTGGAGATTAGGTGGCGATGGAGGAGTGGTGTTTGTGGGTAAAATGAATTTGGTTAATTTAATTAATTAGTTTAAAGTCATATGACTAATAGTCAATCAAATACACTTCTTAATTGGAAGGTAATTATGCAAAATTTAGCAAAATAGGGATACCTCGAGAATTTAGTTAAAGTTTTAAAGGCATATGAAGCATTTTATAAACAATGAGTGTACCCATGCATTTTGCAAAAGTTTAGAGGTACCCCGTGAAAAAAACCGTAAAATATAATTATAAGCTAAATTTAAGTTAAGCATAAATGATGTAACCCTTCAAAAGAATTTCTCACTAGCCAATTCAAAATTAATCGTTAGAAGGTTAACTTGAACGTTTACAAATATCTCACGGGCAATTGGGTGTAGTCATTTTACGTGTATAATAATATAGTCTTTACAAGAGCACCATGAACATTACATAAAAACCTCAAAGGACATTTGGTGCATTACGTTTATAACAACTAACTAAGTTGCACCGATACGAGTTCATATATGGGATGGAAAACAACGAATTTCAAAAACACAAGGTACGGGTACGGCATGGGTATGGTGAATATTTTTATATTTAAAAAATAAATTAAGGGAGTCGGGCATTTGTACTTTCTAATTTTATTTTATTTTGAGGGAATACCTACTAATTTTTTAAATGATGATATATGTAGCTCTAAAGTTTACAAATAAGCATTAAATATATAGGTTAAAATGGAAATAATTTAGAAATTCATGACAAAATCACACGTAAAAAAAATAATAATAAATAAAATTACAAAAAAAACTTGTAAAAACAAAGTCTAAAATAACTAGTGTTAGACCGTAACTTAAAGAGGATATAGGAGAAAGAATTACTTCGTAATTTGTATTTTATACCACATAATTTACAAGTCTCTCATTTTCTCTTTAAACTTTAGAAGAAGGGTTTTTTCACTTGTACCCACATGTTTTTTCATTTTCTAAGGTATACCCACCTTTGCCTAAAATTCCAAGGGATACCCACAAATTCACAAAAATTATTCACATATAGCCACTTCTTAAATCCACCGTTAGCAAAACGTTTGTTCGTCTTCTTCCTCCGTTTCCAAACCACCATCATCTTGTTTCCCTTCTTCCTTCATATCCAACTTTCAAATACAACACCTTCATACTACAATTCAAGATTTAAGATTTTCAAAACAAATTAAGCCCTCTATCCATTTAATTAATTTTCTCATCTATCAACAATAATAAATTTTCACTCCTCCCCAAAAAAAAAAAAANCCCCCCCCAAAAAAAAAAAAAAAAAAAAAAAAAAAAAAAAAAAAAAAATCCACTTAAGCATCAAACCACCTCTGTTCTTCTCTCACACTACTTAGAAATGGTGTTCAATTTTCCAGGCTAGACTTCAATTTTTTGGTTGATCATTGATTTGTTTGTGTTGTTCAAATCTTATTTTTTAACTTCTTTAGAAAGTGTTGTGAGAGAAAAACAAAGGTGTGAGTGGTTGGAGGTTTTCAAGTGGTTAGTTGGGTTGTATGGTGATGTTCTTTGTAGTTGTAGAAGGTGGTAATGAGGTGGCCATTAGTTTTTTGCTTCTTGGTTTTGCAAAGTGGTTTTGGTGCGAGTGCGGGTGGTGGTGGTGGTGGTGGGGCGGTGTACCTGAGGGTGGTGTTAAGGTGTTAAGACTGTTAACAGAGAGGAGAGGGCAAGCAACTAAATGTAACTGAAATGTCAACTGAGAGTCAATGTGGCTATGAATGATTAATTTTTGTAAATTTGTGGGTGTCCCACAGAATAACAAGAAAAGGTGGGTATGCCTTAAAAAATAAGAAAACACATGGGTACACATGAGAAAAACCCTTAGAAGAAAGAGCCCCTTAGTTAATTGAAACCAAGTTGAAACAGTTGTACTCTACTGCTTTGCTGTCCCTAAAGGAAAAATGGAAATAAATAATCCCACCTTAAAGAAACAGAAGAGAGTAAGGGTGATGACTAGTTTAGGGAAAAGCAAAGAGTGATATTTACTTTCTTTTAAATTAAGTTAGCCCGTCATAGGTAAGTCACTATTAAAAATGGTGACTTAAGGAGAGATTATTCAATAATAATCATAAGATGGGATTATTATTGTCAAATGGCTGAAATGTAGGATTATTTATTTCCATTTTTCCGTCCCTAAATCCAACCTAAATTATCCACTACCCCATGTAAGAGACTGTAATACTCAGAATGCTAATTAGATTAATTAAGGGAAGATTATAGTGTATTTAGATCAAAAGGTCGGATTACAATGATAGGGATGGCTTTAGGCCATAACTCTCCTTGAATGTCTTGAGGACATAACTCTCCCTATGTTTCCTCTCAATATTTCTGAATGCCCTTCCAACTCTCACAGAGTCTACTAGATACATCTCAATCTCCTTACCAAATTAGTTAAACAAGAACATGATACAATAAAGTAACTAATACTAATATACTAAATTGCAAAAGGCAGCTCTTGTCTCTTCTACATGAAGACTTTTGTTTTCTACTTCTTGAATTCAACCTTGGGATGCGTTGTTAGCTGAATTAAGCAAGTTGACAATAGCTGCATTCCTTCGAGGATGTTTCTTCTTCCTGGAATAAACTTGCAGTGGAGGCCTATTAACTACAGGGTCTATTACACCCCAATAGTATTTACATTCTTCTTCTTCCTCACACTCTTTTCTCACATAACAGTAATGGAGGAAGTCTTCCATCATTTTCTTGTTGAAATCAACCCTTAACCATGGTTTAAACTTCGAAATTTTATTTTGTTTTGACTGTGTACAGCGCGCCCTCACGGTCTTAGCGACCCCAAGACGTATTAAAATTTGACAACCAATGCAAGGGGCTATCGAAAGATTTCCTTACAATGACAATTACACTTTAATTAAGCCCTTCTAATCTATAATTTGGTATGGAATAGCTCTCACCTAATTATAGATGCTAAAAAATTTACTCTCTCGATTAGCTCCCCGCTTTATAACAAACACAAATTGAGCTTAGCAATTAAAATTGAACTTAATAAACTAAAAGTTAGTCAATTTCTTTATTACTAAATTTCACCTCAATAAACACTATATAAAAATATCATTTTGTCATACTCGTACCTTGGATTTTTTAGAACTAGGTAATACCCATGCTGATGCACGGTTTTATGAATATATACATTTATACGATATTAGCTATTAAACATTTATACGTATAACTACTTCTGTGTAAATTAATGTTGGTTTAATTGTTTTTGTTGAAATTGAACCAATTTTATGTCTTTGAACATTAAGTCTTCAAAGGCATCCTCAAGTAAGTCTCCAACGCCAATATTTGTTATGACTCAAAATTTGTTTTCCAAAAGCAATGGCTTGAATATTTCAACTAAAGACTTTCACGAAAGCACCATCTCAATAATATATTCTTCAGTTGGATTTTGCCTATTTTGGATTTTACATAGATGAATTATCCGTACTTTGAGTCTCCAAGTTTCTTTGATGGAGTTATTTAAAAAATAAGGTTGACATTGGAACACTTGGTTGATTATTTATAGAGGAAAGGAAGGGAAACACTAGCGAAGCGTCAAATGTCTGTATATATATAGTGAATTCCAGTTGTTACATAAATAGTATCAACATTAGGCCCAAATAGTTGTTTTTGAAGTTAGCATGAAATTATGAAAGTGTATTGATTTTATCCTAATACAACATTCATAAATTAGTCTAGTCCCTTCAAGGATGTTGCATTGAAGAATGGATTTTTTATTCTAAAATAAAACTTAGGAGGGAAAGTTGGTGGGTTTTTGGGAGTAAAACTGAAGGAAATGGCAGCCAGTTTAGTAAATAGTATAGATTTTCGTTTTCCATCCTCATCCCCGTATATGTCCATGTACCCGTCTCCGTGCTACATAGATTAAAGCTTTGATAGATTGCCTATGCAAGGCGTTGAAGACGGTGATATGGATAAGGGAAAATTTTTAAATGCTTTCATAGATTTCTGCATATCGCTTATTAATCACGAGGTTGAGTGGCATTAATCCAAAAGTTACATGTGATTGATGTAAATAGGGTAAAATGTACAAGGAACATGGTTTACAGAAATGGAGGAACACGTTGTTGAAGGTTTCGTATTGAAAAGATTTGATCTTGGACAAATCTTGAAAATTTATAAGCATTGCGTAAATTTTGAGTAACAAAGTAGTGTGTTTTCCATCATCTTTGGACAATGTCCATGTTGCATGTTTTCCTTAAATAATTACTAGTTTATTTTCTAAATTATCTTAATTAGTTAGTAGTTAGAATAGAATGCCAAATTTAGTTGTTAATTTTATTAAAGAGGGTAAAATTTTACCCCAATAAAGATAAACAAGTTGAATAACACCTAGCATGAAGTCCACTCCACCTAGCTAATGAAGCATTGCAATACAAGTTTTGAACATCACCAATTTAACTTCACGGTAATGAAAGGAATATATTTATGAGTTTATGACATATATATTCAAAGTTAATTGCTACCGACTAGTAATTGAAGGATGACATGACATGGTGCGCAATCAAGCATTAAGCTTTAACTTCCTCTTGATAAACAAAACCCAATTATCATACTTGAAAATTATGAACAGAGAATGCATAAAGAAATAAAGGGCAAGTGAATACCTCATCTCATATATCCATTGCTGGTATAAACTTCTGTAGCTGTCCATCAGAGCTTTAACTTCTTTCGCATGCTTTGGTCTGAGATCTGAAGCTGCTGCTCGGAGTTCCTATTAATGTGCATAAAACAACACAAAATAACTAGTTTAAGGCAATCACCGTAAAAATTTTAGTGACCACAAAAAATAAAATCTTTGAAAATACCTCTTCAGGAACAAGATCAATATCCGAGAGTTTGTGGCTGTTGCTTTTTTTCACCGAGGTGCCTGACTCTTTTGCCAGAAAGTAATTCCGGGAGAATACAAGGTCATCGTCCTCCATACCAGGCATTTGTATAACACACAAGCAACTAAATTTGATAAGTGGCGGACCCAAGAATTCCAACTTGGGGGTTTGAGATACGAACGCCAAGTCGTTCGGATTGTCGATCGGATAATCGAACTGTAAATCGGGTATTCCCTAAATAAAATAATTCATAAAAACTTTACTTAAATGTAATCTAAAGATAAAAAATTCTCTCCTAAAACCTAGCCGCCTGCACCCCCCAAAAAGCCCCAAAAAATCAAAAAGTTTAGGGGCTACCATGGATGAAAAACTCCATGGTAAGCCCCAAATTTCAATGTTAGGTTTTTGTTTTTGCAGGTTCTTTGTATTAGTTTGGTCAATAATTTAGTCTCTCATTAGGAGAGTTATGAGTCCTCTTTTCAGGGTCATTAGTCCTTTTCAAAGGTTTTTTATGTTGTGTCGTCATGGCAGTTTCGTAGCGGTGTTTCTTTTTATTGGGTCAAAGTAGTAGAGAAGATGATGATCGTTCAAAAAGATATAATATATGGTACAATTTCTCCGTTCAACACAGTTATAGCACATGTTGTGAAGATTTCCGTCCGTAAAGATGCATAGACATTGATGTTAATGAGGAATTTGATTTTTGAATCGATCCTCCAGGAGTTGCGCTCGAGTATGCTTTTATTTAATTATTTTGGATGTGAAACTTGTTTCCGTATATTATATCTTATTGATTTATATACTCGATATAGATGGCGTATGGTTATTGTTTAATGAAATTCATCTTTCCTTGTCTAAAAAATAATTACAATCACAAATAACAATATTAAAGTTTTACATTAAGTGTTACAACCCAAAATAACAAGTGTTCAGATGAAAATAACTACTCGACATTTCCTAATTAATTAAAATAATGAATCAATTAAACTTTTCTAAGTGTCCAACAACTCAACAACACAACAATAATTAAATCACATAATTATATGAACAATTAAACAAACATATAACAATTGTATAAACAAACATTTAAATTAATAGGTTTTAGATTAATAAATTTTAGATTTTTAGGGATAACAATAAACCATTAACATACTAACATAGAACAAACTAACAAATAACAAAAGAATAATGCAATATAATTATAAAAACAAGTAATTAGCTTATTAATAATGAAATTAAAATTAAAACTCAAAACAATTAAGTAAGCAAAGTAGCAATTAGCAAACTCACTTACTCACCGGATGACGGATGACCGAAGGTCGGCAGTCACGGCAGAAGGGAGACAAGAAGGACTGGAGGAGGGCGGTGCAGCGGTTAGCGGTAGTCCGTGGACCGTGGTCGTGGCTGTCGTGGCTCGGTTGGCGGTGGCTGTCGTGGTATTATTGTATTAACAATGAAAGACTGAAAGATGAATGAAAGATATTGACGAAACTTGAATTTTTTTTTTTTTTAATCTCAAATTGAATATGATTGATTGTTCAGAAATTCAAAATTAAGGTTAAAAAAAACATACTTTATACAACTAAATAACTAAACCAATACTCAAAACAAAATTCAAAAAAAAAAAAACATCTAAATAACCAAATTAACAATTAAATTATTCAACATTTTACATAATATTTCAAATCAAAATTCAATGTTACAAAGTATAAATTAGAAGGGGTGAAGGACTCAATGGGACAACCTGGATACGTAATGAGTGAAGTCAGTCGTCGGCGGTCACTGCGGTAGGTTCAACGTTGGTGTTTGACAGTTTGAGTAATTGAATTTTGAGCAAGTTTTGGGGTTTTTTCACTTGAGTTCCTTCTTTCTTTGTTTATCTTTCTTTTTAACCTTTTCATGTATTTTTTTTTAATTCTTTCTTTTTTCTAATTTTTTTATATTTTTAATGTAAGGGTATGTTTATGACTAGCTCCGCCCTTAAGTCCTTAACTATAGATTTATTTATGTATTCAAATTTATTTCAAAAATATGTTAAAATTTTGAAAGATCTAATAATGAACAATTTTTTAAACTCTAACAATGAAAAGCATAAAAGAAGAGGAAAACGAAGTGGTTGCCTTGAGGTGGTGGTGGCCAAATCTTGCGAAGAGAGAGAGAGCCATGAGAGGGAGAGGGAGAGGGAGAACGAGATGAGAGTGTTTTGTTTTAATTTTGTTACTGAGTAAAGTATCTTAGATAGTGAGATACACACTGTTATAGCTTGAGATTTCATAAAATAATACAAGTAGTTTTGTCCTTAATATTATTTCATAATAATACTTTGTACATATGTTTCTCTTTAATTGCAACACTCCATTTCTTTTCCTATTTTGCTACGTTTATTAATTAAAGTCTAAAACACCCTCAAATAAAACGTTCTATTCTAATATTAAGTCACTAACACTCCCAAAATCATTAATTAACTAATATAATAATTTCACAAATGAATCACCTCTACCACCCCTTTTACTTCTTTCTCTTCTCCAACCATTAACTGAAACCACCACCACCATCCTTTTTATTTCTCTCTCTTCTCCAACCACCTTTGTTTTAAAAGGCGAGAGGCTCACCTAGGCATAAGAGGGGTGTGCGCCTCAAGCTCTGCGCCTCTTGCGGGTTAGGCTCAAAATGATAAATTAAAAATAAACATGGTATTTTCAATGGTGTCTAAAGAGCTCCACCGCACAAGCTCCCGACATAGTAAGGCTCACAAATTTTATTTTATTTTTCCAAAAATGTTTAGTTTATTTTTACTCGTTATCTAAGAAAACTTATATTCAAAATATATATTTATTAAATATTATATACTATTGTCTAAAATAAATACCTAACATATAAATATTATTAATATAAGGGCTTGATTTAAAAAAGGACCCTTAAAATTTCTCTTATACACCAGATTCCAAACGCGAACAAATAATAAGAAATAGAGAGAGTGTGATATGAGCAATGGTACAATCATTGTAGAGGAGAAATTTCAATAACTTGTAAATTTCAACTCCCCTACCTTTTTAATTAATTTTTCAACCACCAAAACGCTGAAAAGTTGAAGCGAGTACAAGACCAATCAGAGCATGTACAATTACTCCTTTCACATATGATTTAAGGATATCATGCACTACTTTCCCATTGTGCATATAGGATACTAGGATAGGATCAGGATCCTTTTACTTAAAGGATTACTCTATTTCCTTTCTACCAAAAGTATACTGTTTTTTCGTTTATGTGCATGTTGATGGGATACAAGCACCTCGAGCAGAATAATTCAAGTGACAAACTAACCACAACAACACTAGTTTGAGCTAAGTCACAAAACAACTCACGAAAGTTGTTATATCTCCAAATAACCATACAACCATCAGCAACTAACACCATATTTATCATAATACGCAACAGCAAAAAAACAGTAGAGTGTCAATAGCAAGCAAACAAAGGACACACACTGTTCTTTATGTGGAAACCTCTTCGATGTGAAGAGTAAAACCATGGGATGATGAGGGAGTTCACCCAAAGCTCTTACTATGATTAAAAGGAATGTTATAAACACCAATTCCAAGTCTCAAAGTGGGTATGCAGTTTACCCAATAACAACAATCACAAAGAGCATAAAATGAAGGAGTAAAGTGAAAGACATCATTAGAAAACAAAGTTGTTGTCTAGCCCTTATAACTCACAATTCGGTACAAAGATTATGACCATCCAAAATGAAGCCCAAGATGTCCCAACGTGCTGCCAAAATTTTAGCAAAATCGGACCACATATGACCTTCGATCGGAAATGTTTTCTAAGGTGTGGTGCTGAAAAACATAAATAGCGTCTCAAGTGTTTTCCTCTCTTTCACACACAAAAACTCTCTTCTGATGTCCTCTCACCGCAAGTGATTAACTTCCTTCATTCAAAAGACTTATAGGGCATCAATTTTCACAATAAAATTACCCCAAAAGTCAAATTAATAAGCTTCTTTGAGAAGCTAAAATACTTGGGGTGAAAAATAGCAAATAATGGTAAACCCAAATACACTAATAAAATGGGTTTCTCCACATAGGAAGGGACCCGAGGCCCAACGCATGTTGAGTGTGAATTTATTGGGGTATAGTCACGTGAAGTGGAATAAAACCATGATTTTATTATTATTTTTTTTTTTTTGTGTGTTCGTAGGTCTCAAACTTATATTGCAACGGCTGGTAATATGTTTTTTTTTTAAAATTAGTTTGTGGGTCTCAAACTTATATTGCAACGACTAGTAGTATTCAACCCATATATGTATATATTCCAACAGTTGTATTGCAACGGCTTACAACAGACATATTTTACTTTTCTATATGAATATATATAGATACTAAAATTTTCATAATTTTTCGCACTAAAATTTCACAAATTTAACTTAAACCCCTTCTATGTGAATAATTATGGATCAAAATAATTCAAATTATGGAAAAAATACAAATTTTTAAAATTATTCAAACTTCCAATATAACCAAAATAATCCTCTCTTTAATCCAAATATTTTTTAATAATCCACAGTTTTAAGTTGCTTTATAATAGTATGATAGTCAGATCAAAACCGATAAATGTTAACGAGTGTTACAATCATCATAGATTTGTATAATGAAATTGTCTACTCCCTCCACAACAAAATACTTGGTACACAGTACATTCCACCAAAACCTAGGTGAAATGCACAGGTGTGGTAGGGACCATAAAAAAGTAAGAGTATTTATTAAGCAAATGACAAAAGTAAGGGTAAAATAGGAAGAATAAAGTTGGTAAATGATAAAATTAAGGATAAAATTGATAGAATTTATGTGAGTTCTTCATACCAGAATAAGACATGTAACAAGTAATTTAAGACATCCATTTTAGAAAAATGTAGCAAGTATTTTGCAACGGAGCTATAATACAAATATAGAATAGTTGGCCCAAAAGATGGACATTTTGGTAATTGCATCAAATTGGCTTCCTTCCACACATGCAAAATTGAAGCATTAAAATTCCTAACCTTTGTTTAGTGTCCTCTAACCACCAAGACCAAATTTATTCTCGAACAAAGTTTATACAGTGGAAAAAAAATGAAGCATTTATACTACGTGACTTGAATAACATGTTAATAATTATTTATTATGACTATACAGTGGGAAAAAATTATGACTTTATTATTGAACAAAGCACTAAAGCCTAATTTGTTACCGGAGTACAATATCATAATTGAATAACATGTTAAAATTTATTTAGACTAAAAATATTTTTTAGTGGACTTGAATATGCTATGACCCTGACTTGAAAAAATATTATTCGTGACTTAAAACACAAGGATTGTGACTTAAATCACATTATGCTATTTCAAATTACTTTTATTCTGACTTCAAATAGTAGAATCCCCGACTTGAAACAATATAATTCATGACCAATTGACCATGAAGACCAATAATTTAAAAATTTGACTTGAAACATGAATGACTCTGACCTTACAAAACAAGATTCTGACTGAAAAGGACATTTATTAAATAATTTATTATGTCTTAAAAGCAATGCAATTCTATCTTCAAACGTTAGTCCTTCAAACTTGAAACATGAATAAATATGACTTTAAACAATGTCATTAATGAATTAAGTATTAACTTTTATTCTTACTTACAAAATACTATTGACTTGAATCATATTATGCTAATTTCAAACTACTTTTATTATGAGTTAAAATAGTAAAATCCCTAACACAACATGAAGCATGACAAATGTGAAAAGGTTGCCCATATTTACAATACTATAACTTTAAACAATGTCATTAATGAATTAAAGCCTTAATCTCCTAAACTTATTTTTGCTGATCTGAATTTATTTTTGCTGAACTGAACTTATTTTTGCTGAAATTATTAACAATTTATCAAGGATTGAAACTTATTTTTGCTGAAAAATAAGTAAAAATGAGACGATGAGAACAGAGCTTAAGTATTAACTTTTATTCTGACTTACAAAACATAATGACTTGAATCGTATCATACCAATGTCAAACCACTTTTATCATGACTTAAAACGGTAGAGTTCATGACTTAAAACAATATAAAATATGACAAATGTGGAAAAAGTTGCCCGTATTTATAATGTCATTAATAACTTTGTAAATTATTTCACATGTACCCAAATATGAAAAAGTTGTCCGTAGTTACAAAAACACATCTTTTAGGCCTTTAACACAAAACTTATGTACAACGGGGGAGTATAACTTTTTACTCCCCGCCTTTTTAAATTCCCAACTACCGAACCCCTGAAAAATTGAAGAGAGTACAAGACCACTGACACAGGCCTACAATATCCCCCAAATCATTTTTACCTTCGAATTCTCTTTCTCATACATTATCTCTTTCAAACTACAAGTAATATTTATTACAAAATTTTATCTTACATAACCTCATTTTTGCATAGCTTTTATCTCAATTTTTTTTTTTCGCACACATTTTATTATCAACCACTTATGTTTCAGTTTCTAGGTAATTCATCCTCTTCTTACTTACCCATGATTATTATTTGTTTATTTGAAGTTGAATTTTGTCATAATTTCACAATATTTTATTTGTTCAAGTTGAATTCACACTTGTAGATATTTATTAACTTCTACTGTTTGATAGTTTTTTTGGTGAAATCAGAATCAATTCTTTACTTATTTACTTGTATAATTATATTTATATGAAGCATTACTTGTTATTATTTTTTTTTTATATTTTTTTTTGCAAAATGTGTAAATTTTTTTTACCCCGCATTTGAGACTATATAGCATGGGTACTTGTAGCCCTTCTCAAACCCGATTCGTCCCCAATATGGGGACGGTTCGATTCTTCATATTATAATTGGACATACCTGTTAACGTTATTTTTTAGATTTGCTGTTTACGGTCCCTGTATCCGTATTTGTTTTCGACCCCGTTCCCGACTCAGTTTATTTTACTTCAAGTTATGTTCACGAGTGTTTTGGTCTGTGCACCTAATTCCGTGGGGATAACCGAAAAAAGTGTAGACAGGAGGGTTCGACTATTAATGTCACAATTTGATCATGACGAAAATAAGTTGATAAGTCCAAGTAGGAACAACAAAAAGAGCGGAAGGAATATAAAATAAGGTGAATTTAGATGAGTGAGAATTTAGCTGAATTGTTCACACTCGTATCGGATTAGTGAATTAGCCCCACCTTAAGAGAAGTTTCAAAGGAGACAACAAATTTAGGTTGCATCACTGGCATTTTGGTCTAGTTAATATTTGCCTGTTTTCGGATTTCTGATTCCTCTAGTGTATACCTTACTCTCCAATCCCCTATCTCTATGCAATCAGACGTCTTTCTATAAACATTTATCGTTCCAATTATAAGGTGAAGCTTGGTATATGCAGTGGTCTGATTGTAGCATGAGCATCTTATAATTCGAACTATAAATGTTTATAGAAAGTAAACATTTATCATTAGTATGAGCATCTTGTCTGTAATCATGGGAATCAATTAATCATAACCTTATGATTAATTGATAATTCACAGAGGTTTGTTATTGGATCCCCACCTCTGGTTCTCACTTAGTAGTTTAATGGCAAGTTGAAGATTTTTGTAAGATTTTGAGAATATTTAGAGCAGTTTAGATATGTCAGTACTTAGCAATAAGTTATAAAACTATTATCCCACACTGAAACTTTATCTTTATAGTGACACCCTTATATATTCTGAGATTCATTATAGGATTGTCTCTTCGGAGACATCTGATAAAATTGGAACGATACAGAGAAGATTAGCATGGCCCCTGCGCAAGGATGACACGCACAAATCGAGAAATGGTCCAAATTTTTTTTTGTACCACTTAATTCCCATTCTAGCCTGAACTTTTCCCATTTATGAAGCTCCTACGAGTTGGGCTCATATTATGATGGTGCTACATTGTTTGCATTATCCTTCTTTTCCCCCTTTCCAGTTTCCACAGGTTTTTAGGAGTTTGATGTTGGTAGATTCTCTATTTACTGCCTTACTACCGCCTGACTCTCTTTAAAAGCTAAACTAGTAACTCCACCATGGTATTGGAAGTCCAAAATTTTGCCGAGTGCATCTTTATGACAGAGAGGCTATTCATCTATGTTTAATTTCTGGAATTTCCACTACTCTCTCAGAATGGACAACTTGTGACATTCTTTGTAGTCACTACTATTTTACCGATTAGTACAATTACGGAGAACAGGAAAGGAGAGGGGGGGGGGAGGGGGAAGTCTTGCCTGTTGTCTAATCAAAGACTGGATATTGGTATCAGTCACCAATAATACTTTTTTTGTAAATATGTTCTTCTGTGAATTTCAGTTTAATAATTTGGTCCATTAGGATGGAACATGTGCTGGTATAGATCTTATCCGCCTTGTCCTTAGGAACCTATCAGACTTAACCACCAAGATCAGGATCGAATGATCAATTGATGAATGAGCTTTGCACTTTTATGTCTTGTCTCAATGGTAGCAAGACTGGTGTTGGTTCTTCTGTTGGATGTTCTACTTTGAAAGAAGAAAATAGAAAAGAATCTAACTACTGCAGGGCACACTTAGCTTTGATTTTGTTTGTTGAATGATTGTTTTGTTTTCTTCATCACTCCCCGTTGCTCTGCCAAATCAGTTGTTTACTTAAATTAAGTTGTCAACATTCTTGATGGAGTCCAAAACATAGACCAACTAGATGCCATTAATAATTTCTTCAAACCTTTAGCATATGAATTATGAAGTGGGGCTGATATACTTAGTTTTGACGGCTAATTTGTTGTTAGGGTGATGGTTAGCTCAGCTGAATTTGATGGCTCAAATATGATTTATATTTCAGCACTGCCCTTCTCAAATATGATCAATCGTCGTGTCTGTAGTTGTTGAGTCTCCTATAGTCCTATTTACAGCTGTATCCAGTTTTAGAGTCATGCCTGTGACTGTGGCTGATCCGAATTTTCTTTGCTTGCCAGAAGAAGCCTTGCCATTTCTGCTTTCCTTTGACATTAACGTTGGAAGTTTTCTCTATGATGCAGGTACATTATCTATATTTTTTGTATTTCGCAAAAGGATTTTAAGCAATCAGATGGAAGATACCGATCTTCTTGAAATGCATTGGAAGTGGAGACATCCTCAAAGTATGTATGACAAATGATTATGTTGTTGCGTTAAATAATCAAATTAGGCCATATAGAAAGTCCTCCTCAAGTTGTTTTTAATGGCAAGGGAGTGTTATGCCTCTAATTTAAAGTGTATAGCTTTCCTTCAAATGATCCATCATTGTGTGTGTTAGCTGTATCCAGTTTGAGCCTCTTGTCTGTAATTCTGTGAATCAATTAATCATAAGGTTGTCTATAACATGCTGGTGTTAAAGTGTCAAACCAGACACCTCTGGTTCTCACTACGTAGTTTAATTAAATATATTGGGTATTATAAGTAAAATGGAAAGTGGGAAGGTTGATAGGCCTATTGATTTTTTGGCTGAGGTAAGTTTAGTTTATTGTGACTTTTAGGAAGTAATAACTATAAGTTGAAGAATATTGAGTACATTTGGAGCACTAATAAGTTTAGTTTATTGTGAATATAAGCATAAACCTTTTTATCCCACACAGAAACATTATCTCTATATTGCTACCTTTATATACTATGAGCTTCAAGCTACAATTGTCTCTTCGGAGACATCTGATAAAATTGGAACGATACAGAGAAGATTAGCATGGCCCCTGCGCAAGGATGACACGCACAAATCGAGAAATGGTCCAAATTTTTTTTGACCATTTATAAGAAATTCATTCATAATATGATATACCTTTTTCCCTCATTGTTTTAAAGCTTTGATGTTGGTAGATTCTCTATTTTCTTCCTTCTCTCTTGAGAATCCTACTATGCGTTGAATGTCCAGGACTGCGAATCTATTCATTTTGCTTTGCTTAGCTTTGCTTTCTGGTTCTGGAAACTTTTTATAAGTCGGTGTGAGTTGATCGTGAGATCCTTTGTCTTAACCTTTAGTTTGGGAATTTTGACAAAAACTAAATATTGGTTTATGACGAACTTCACTGTTGTATTATAGGCTTATAAGGTGTAAAAAGTCTGCTTTTAGAGATCGTAGTTGTTCAAGTGTAACTTTTGTTTGTCACCTTAAGAAGCAATAACACTTGACCACCTCAAGATCAGTTGCCATTGTTGAACAAGTTTTGTACTCTCTTCGATCAGATACCTTTCTTGTAGGAATGGATAGAACGCCAATGTTGCTTGCTAATAGCGCTTTTTTAACCTGCTATGAACCTTTGTCTTCGTAAATAGGGTTTTTTGAAATGCATCCAACATTGTTAAAATAGTGCTGGGTACGATTGACCTCAATTTTAAAGATGAACAACTTGAAGACAATTTCTCTCTCATCTTATGTCCTGTAATAACTTTACTTCTGCTTATGTTATTTGTTATTGCAGGGTGTCATTTCCTTTTGGTCGTAGGAAAGTGTTCATGCTTTGGTCATCCCTTACCGAAAAGTTGAGGATTGAGTATCAAGCGGCGGGAATATAAAATACAGGTATCTTACTCTAACCAAATCATACCTTTCTCGGCCTTTTGGCTAAGATCAAGTGTAGTATCTGTTCTTATCAGTTTAATATCTGATACGTGGGTCAATGACCCACAACGATATTAAATTTATTTTTTAAGGGGGAGAATCCACCACAGTAGCTTGCTGCTGGGGTTCTCAAGTGTCGCCCATGTGTTGCACTACTGCAAGGGCCTGGCACTCCCCACCAAACCATTTTGTATCAAATTAGTGCTAAGTGTTATATTATATTTTTTTTTGATAATTTCCTGTCTTGCTTGCGTAGTACTTTCACTGTAATCTGAAGTTGATAATTTTGTGTAGGTTTCGACACAACTGGAAGTTAATAATAGAATATTAACAGATTTCCACCTTACCTTATGCTATTACAACTGTCCTTCATACTCTTTTACTTATTTATATTTATTTAATGCTTGGGCATACAATATTTAGAAACCCAAATTATATTGGGACTAATGCCTTCTTTTTATGTTTCCTGCATGGAATTTATCTTTTCTTAAAAGGTTTTCAAACCAAGGTTTTATTTTATTTCTATAAAGCTAGAGTTTGAATAACTTCAAGTCCATTGCCTCAAAATAGGATCCCGTGCTACTGAACTTGCTATGTCTGATTTGTAAAATAACCAAGACCTTGCTATTGTGAAAGTGTGAAATTGTCTTCGAAGGAAATGGTGTTTTGTAGGAATCTTTTGGGCCTTGAGCTATTAACAATCATCAAATCCTTTGTCAATGACCTGCAAGAGCCTGGCACTCCCCACAAAATTGATGTTTAATATATTGCTAATTGTTAATTGTGATGCCTTTTCAAGGATATGATGATTATTGGTTCATCATTTATTTACCCCTATAAGCCTGTTGTGTATCAGTGTATGCCCTGCAGTATTTTAATTTGCCAAATATCCCTTTCTAACTTTATTTCACATGCCGAATTTTCTTTGTTTCACAAGCCGACCCCAAATTAAGTTGGCACTAAGACTTTGTTGTTGTTATATAAGGTGTGTAGTTTGACTCTGTAAGTGTGAGTTGTGTGTCGTTGTTGTATATTGTGGTCTAACTGACCCACTAAGTCACCTCAAGGTGATTATAAAAACCAAGCCATCGGTGCAGCTGAGTTTGCAGTATCTTGATGCTTTTCTTTTTGATAGAATGCAACATAAACATTAAGAAAAAAAATCAAGGGGTGTAGTGGTGTACATGGTGTTAGGCCTAAGGCCACGTACGAAAAGGATGGAGGATTGAACATCTCTACTTAAGGGGTGGTATAACAACAAGATAATTAATCATTAGTTAGCATCCAAATCTGCAAAAAAAAAAAAAAAAAAAAAAAAGAACCTGCAATTATCAATGACATTAGACTAGTGACTGTAAAGAATTGCTCTGCAGGCGTTTGGTTCATTCCACCCTTTATCCAGGACCCAAGAAGGCAAGAAGCTCAACAAGGAATGGATCAGAACATTCGTATTTTCTTTTGGTGTTTGGTTGGTGGGAATAAGGGGGTGGGAATGGGATTATTATTCCCATGTTTGGTATGTGGGAATAAGGGGCGAGAAGGAGAATGGGAGTGGGATTATTTGGGGGTCTATTACCGCATTTTTTCTTTCTTTTTTGGTGTTTAGTTTTAAAAGGCGCAAAGGGGTCTTGGAGCCTAGGCGCACTTTGAAAATTGAAGAGTATAAGGCAAAAAAGAAATAAAATCAAGCATACTAGCTCATAAAAAGAGAGATATATCTTATTTTATTGCTCTCCTGCTTGCATCTAAAAAAAAAAGAGAGATATATCAGTTATGAAGGCTATGGAGGATTAGAAAGAGGTGCAAAGAGAAGAAGAAAAGGTGTGATAAAATATTTAAAAAAAAATGAAGAGGCGCAAGGCACTAACCAAAAGGCACAGATGCGCATTTGGACTAGGTTGCAACTAAAGGGTCAGATGCGATGTGCTGTGCCTTAGAGCTCGACTTTGGGTGTGCTTTTTGAAACACCGGAGGGGGGGGGGGTGGAATTAATAAGTTAAATGACAAAAATGCCTTTAATGAAAAAGAAAGGTGGGTAATATTTATTGTGGCATTTGAGTAGTTTTATATCTTATTTCCAATCTATTCCCAACCTATACCAAACATGGAATTGGACATATTTTATGTATTCCCACTCGTCAATTCCCATTCCCACTCCCACTTTCAATTCCCTCAATCCCCATTCCCACTTGCCAAATGTGCTATAGTCTATATGTATAGTCTCTGCATAAGCCTCCTAAACCTGCTGCTTTTTCATGTAATTTGAAGGACTTTTTATATTTAAACTGTAAGAAAACCAGGAGGTTCCCATTTAGCTGCAACTGAAGAGGTTTGAGAGAAGGCCTCATAAACACCTACCAAACCCATAGAATTATAGAAGTGAAAAGCATACTAACATTTTAACTTTTTACTACTGAAATTGTTGAAAGAAAACTATAAAAAGTTAAACTTTTTTGAGAAACCTATCTATTTATTTAAATATTTTTTGTACCAAAACTCTACCTTTTAAATTGTTTATAACTTAGTAGTAGTAAAATTTGTACTTTCCATTAATTTGGTGCACAAAAACAAGTAGAGGGGAATTCAGCAAATCTGTGTAATGCTGCTAAGCCTTTGTTGTTTTTCCGTCAAACTCCTCATCGATTTTAATTGTATTAATTTTTTTTCCTACTCTTTTGCACATACGTGCTTGTTTGATCAATGTTGATTATAATCTGGACTATGCATATATCACTGTCTGTACTGGAAGTCCTGAACTATGCTTTTACCGTTCTGTGAAGATCATAGTTAGCTCCCATGAAGTTGCTTTGCAAGTAACCGGAAAACAGAATGCTTAAATAGTTTATGTTGAGTCCAAAAAAATTAACACTAAGACCTTTTCATCATAGGCTTTACCGGTTTCTTATTTGGTACGAACTCTAATCCTCCCAATGTTTAATATTTGGTTGAGTAGATTGTATATTACGTTTTAGTAAGGGACTGTATGTTTTGTAAGAGAAAAAGGAAGGGGAACAAGCCATTTTAGGTTAGGGAGTAAATATTTGGGAACAAGTTGAAGACATGGAGTAAATTATTTTTTTCCTTCTTTTCTTCCTCTGATACGTCACATAGTCACTAGTTGAACCCAGTTAAAGCCGCAATCACAGAACATTGTATAATCTTTCCTATCCAAGTAGGGGAACTCACTTCCACTTATCATAATATTCTCTATGCCACGACAAGATATTCAAGTCTGAAAGCCATTTTTAGATGACGGTTTGAGGTTATTGTGCTGAGAGGCTCTTTTTCTTTCCCTTTTAATTTCTTGCTTGTCTTGGTCCTAATTTCATGTTTTGCATTAAGAGGTTGTTATTGGATTTTAGTAAGGCGAAATAAGGGTTTGCTCATATATACGAAAAATAACTGGAATGGTTGGAGTTGAACTGTGCTGAATTGAAAGCTTTTAATATGGATTAATGATTTTTAACTATGGGTTAGTAATGACAAAATAACAATATTGATATTAATCCACTAATAATTATGAAACAAAAATATTTTCGTGAATGGTAGTTTTTATATTATGAAACAAAAATCACTAATATATTTTCATATGTGGTAGTTTCATCTTTGTGAATGGTAATTAACTTATGTGGTATTTTCATATGTGATATTTTCATAATTTTGCGAATGGTATTTTCATATTTTTATGTGGTATTTTCATATTTTTGTAAATGAAAAAAACGTGTTTAAACTAAATTGTCATTATCAATATCATCATCTATATCACATGAAAGAAATAAATTAGCAAAAGAAAAGAAGAGTTGAATCGATTGGAGCTGAACTTGATTGGAGCACAGCTGAGGTGAACAAAAATAAGTTGAAATGAATAGGCCTTAAGAAGTGAGCAATGAGGATCCCATAGATGGAATTTTTATTACCTCACATGATATATGCATGAAACAAGGAACATATATAGTGCAATAATATGTTACTTTGACACTCTCATTTACCTCAATAATTGATTGTCATGTCGTGTGTTGTTGTATCGGACACGTCATGACACTGGGATACTTCCATTTAAAATAAAAACTTGGCTTACTTTTACAAAATGGCTGAGCATGGACACCCGTATTCGGTAGATATATGTCTGAGTAACATAGCCTACATAGGTCCTTGTTTGATCCTTTTCCTCCCTAGCTAATATGTAGTGCAATTTTTAGTTTGCGTAACAAGGTCGTAGATTAACAAAGATATTCTTCAATAGTAGAAGCTGTATTGTAGCTCGGTGTTTTGCTTATGCATTGTGTTATGGGTCAGGCCTTGTACAGTCGTACACCCTACTACTAACAATTTAAGGTTGAGTTAAGAAGAGAGGATATTATAGACATTATTAGTAATTGAAACTAGTCTGCTAGAGACATCATTAGTCAAATATTATCATGAAACTGAGGCCCTCTGGACTATATTTCTGATTTTATTAATCCCACACTGATAGGGCAAGGTTGAGGTGGAAGCAACA
The DNA here is from genome assembly GCA_016808085.1 of Suaeda aralocaspica. Taxonomy (NCBI): domain Eukaryota; kingdom Viridiplantae; phylum Streptophyta; class Magnoliopsida; order Caryophyllales; family Amaranthaceae; genus Suaeda; species Suaeda aralocaspica. The sequence continues at coordinate 6,456,062 of PYUH01000120.1, read as the reverse complement.
CGAACACAAATAGAGGCTGCCTGAGAATTAACAAATCATACCTTTCTCGGCCTTTTGGCTAAGATCAAGTGTAGTATCTGTTCTTATCAGTTTAATATCTGATACGTGGGTCAATGACCCACAACGATATTAAATTTATTTTTTGAGGGGGAGGATCCACCACAGTAGCTTGCTGCTGGGATCCTCAAGTGTCGCTCATGTGTTAGCACTATTGCAAGGGCCTGGCACTCCCCGCCAAATCTCGGCTGATCGCCTAAACTATTACGATATATGATGTCCTTTCAAAGATCTGCTTAGTGCTTGGTCATGTACTGTACCCTGATTGCGCATTAGCAAAGTGTATATATGTTCTACTTCTTGCACTGTGCTGAACTTAAATTTTTCATAGCAGAAGTTGAGACCTACAAAAGTATGTGTTTGAGGTGTGTTAAAGGAAGCAAATTTTCAAAAGTAGTTGATTAATTTAGAAGATTGGATAAGAAATTAAACGAAGGAGAAAATCTTCCAAGATGTGGTTGGTTTTTGTGCCTGAAATGTTCTGGCTTGAACATGTTACTTCGTGTTTAGCTGCTAGAGGATGGAGATTTGGCGTGTTGGACAGTCACTAAGCTATGTGTCTGTAACCTGCTGTATCCACTAGACTACTATCTAGTTTAAACTTCATGTCTGTAATTGTGGGAGCTGTATAATTCTGTAGCTTATGTAAAAGATTGGATAAATGTTAAGTGAGAATGGAGAAATGGGAAGGTAGATAGAGTTTTGTAAGGTGGTTGACTCGGAAAGTATCAGATTGTGGCAAATTGTTGCTGAAAGATGTTGAGTATAATGTTGGAGCAACACTAAGAGAGTCTATGTATGTTTTCTTCAAACTTCCATAAGCTACTTATGCCATGTTCTTGTCAACTTATTTTGAACTGAACTTATTTTTATTTAATTTGAACTTATTTTTGCTGAAATCATTAACAATTTATTAAGGATTGAAACTGATTATTGCTGAAGTGAACTTATTTTGTTGAATAAAACTTCTTTTTTTTCTGAAAATAAGTAAAAATAAGACGAGGAGAACGGGGCCTTAGTGTAACTTGTGGGATTATGTCTAGACCTATTTTAAATTTGTTCACCAAAGGGGATTATAGCATATAGTTGAACTAATATGAGATAGTGGATAGTCACCAATAATGAGATTCTTTTTCGAGAATCACTATTGGTTGTGGAGCTTTTCTATGCTGTCCTAAATAGGTTATCATATTTCAGTTAAACACCTCAGAGATCAGTTTCAGTTGTAGAATATGCTTTGTAATTTTAATTTAATGTTGAATGAAATGTTGCTTTTTTTTGACTTATTTTCGACTTCAAGAACAAAGAAAACAGGGGATTTTCAATCTACTATGTGTATGTGCCTTCTGTTTCCGGGAACAAATGAATTTATTGGACATATTTTCTCCTTTGTTCTACTTTTTGCTTATGTCTATTCTGTATAATTGCAGGTTGTAATCTTCTTCAGGCAGCTTGGGACAATTTTTAGATTTGATGGCCCCATACTGGAAGGTTGAAAATGAGGATGGAGTCATAAGAAAATAAATAGAGGTAACCGATTCTAAACAAATCATACCTTTCTCGGCCTTTTGGCTAAGATCAAGTGTAGTATCTGTTCTTATCAGTTTAATATCTGATACGTGGGTCAATGACCCACAACGATATTAAATTTATTTTTTAAGGGGGAGAATCCACCACAGTAGCTTGCTGCTGGGGTTCTCAAGTGTCGCCCATGTGTTGCACTACTGCAAGGGCCTGGCACTCCCCACCAAATCATTGTGTAACATATTGCCAATTGTGATGCTTTTCCAAGGATCTGGTTGTTGAGGATTTCAATTAAGGTTAAGATGATTTATGTTGGCTTTGAAGATTTTGTGAGCAAATTGCCTCATAATAGGTTCTGCTAAAATCATTTGTTAACTATGTAGCATGGGAATGTGGAAGCTTGAGTTCCCGAAAATAAGGAAACGGGATAACGTATTGGAAAATAAATATATTTTCAAAATTAATGTAAACATAAAAAAACGTATTACACATTAATATATTGTCTAAAGAGGGAGTATAATAAATTTTTAGAGGCTGAAACAAAGTGTGATGTGTTGTAATGAATTAGTGTGAGGCCAAGGGGTAATTTAGGTATTTCACAATAAGTTAGGAGCTTCTAGAATAGTTTAGAGCATTAGGTAGGTTTTGCATATATATAGTACCAAGGAAAGTAGGGAGGGGTAGATAGAATTATGTAAGGGAAACCTTGAGAGAGTTATGGCCTAAAGCCATAGTTGGAGAGTGATAACCTCAAGTTATTGTCCAATTACTGTTTTAGTTAGTGTGTCTGAGTCAGTACATTACATGTGTCTTTGGGTCACCCACTACATGTGGAAGAAATACAGGGAGAAAATAAAACAGAACTCGGGACAACTTCGAATACTACAATTATAAGTCACAGTTTTCGAAGGTTTCAGGTGCCTGTAAAAAATTTGCCGAAAATTTGATATGGTGACCTAGGGTCAAAAGGATGGCCCTCGGACAACTTGTTGAGTTGTTAGGGTTCAAAAGGTCAAAAGAAGGGCTCGGGATAACGAAAAGACGAGTGTGCACTTTTTCAGAAATACTCTAAAGTTAAAACATAAGTTTTTAGGGGCTAAAAAATGATTGTGGATCATCCCAAAGTTACCAGTTGCAAGTGAGTGAAATTTGAGGAGAAAACGAGACGAGGCCTTGGTCCAAAAGCTAAAAATGAAGGTTATAACTGATCCTCAGATCAAGGGAATGCCCCTAGATAGCTAAAAACGGCTATTAGGCTTATAACACGGTATTGAGACTTGAGAGCAAGAAAAACCCTATGTAACTTGGGCACGTGGGTTGGGTCATGGGAGGATCATAAATCGGTTACTCAACTCTATGACCTTAGAAGTTTTCGAAATAACACCACATGAAGTTTCCTTATTTGAGAACTGTTTCCAATCTTTAAATTAAGTTTTAGAAATCTTTTCGAAGAGTTTCCTAAGTGTTTCCGAAATTTTGAAACTCTAGGTCCTAGAAGTTTCCGTGCTTTTTTACTATATAAATAGACTGCTTTGCAGAATTAGTTTTGGTGCATTCCTTTTAATGGCACTAATTGCATTTTATATCTATTCAAGTGTGTAATACGAAGTACTAGCTAATGCAATTGCATTTGCTACCTATTCAAGTGTGTTATACGCAGTACTAGCTTATGCAATTGCATTTTAAAAAATAAAATAATAAAAAACAAAAACCGATGCCTGCAATGTTTTCCCTTGTTTTAAGCAAATCACCTTAACAACTTATATAGGTGGATCCGACTCAATGTGATCTAACATAACCGGATATCTATTGGGTTTTTTATGACCATAAATTATTGGACTCCTTTCATTACTACTGCTTTTACAAATCAATTGCAAATATTTCTTGATTTCACTTCAAGTATCTGTATCTTTTTGAACCATCTATTCAATATATGCCCCTGATTTATGAAACTTATTTCTTTGGAGTTATATGATAAAAGTGTGAAATGGTCCTAATCTTATCGTCTAGTTAGTATTGCCATCAACAGCACTTCTTTGTTCTTTCTTTCTGAAAAATATTTTGCCTTCTGTTGGGTTTTCAATTGTACTTGTGCTTTATGTTTAAGGCTACTGGAGAGGTATAAGAACAATAATTTGTGCTAAACTTGCATTTTGGAGGAGCATTTGATTGCATAGTGATTTGTGGCCTCTGTTAAGTAAAACATATGTCGAATTATCTTTTGTATCTTATAGTTGTGCTAAGTGGCGTTGTTCTTTTCAACATGTCATGCATGTTAGCATCTTGCTCCATGTTATTATTATTTTTTTCCTCAAATTCTGAACAGACAAGGAGTACTTTTTTATTTGCCTTATATTAGTTAAAGAATTAACACACTCAGGTGAGAGCCAAAAATCATTAAAAAGCTAATCCTTGAAGTTGGTTCCTGTTATATGATCTATCTTTCGTAAGCTCTGGTGATTGGTGTTTGCTCTTCTTATTAACTTATAGCATTTGTTCTTGGCTGAAGGAGGGCTCTGGTAGTCTGATATGTATGCTATGTTTCACATTCAATTATTAAACACACTTAAATTCGTCATGTTGCTACTTACTGGTTGCAAGCACATATCAGGGATGGGAATTCGAACTAGCCTTTGCCTGTTCTTGCTGTTTCTGATGTATCACGTATGTGTGTTTATACCAACAATTAAAGCAATGTTATAGTTGAATCTGGTCAGTGGTCTCAAGCTGACAAGGCCGGTCAAGCTATTGTGCTAAGATTAGATTAGTCAAAGCGGATTACACAATTGTATGGATGGCATTTCTCGGCAAGAATGAGAGGATGCTTGATTGGAAACGCGGTAGAGTTCTTTCTAGGTTCTCGGAATATGCATATCATGCTTTCAAGTCGTAAACTAAAACATTATTGTACTGTGTGAGTCCGGAAGTTCATTATATCTCTTTGGCAAAAGCACTTTAGGGTTATCAATAGAGTGAGTTAACCCGACCTTTGTCTGATAGGTCTGTTACCTGGAGTGTGTTTAAAGATTGTATAGTTTTGAGCAATTGAGCCCTTGTGCAGTTGTGCGCATATTGGCTGTATTTGCACTAATGGCTGTAGAGATCTTTACTGACCAGAAGAAGCTTTTCTTTATTTTCTTACAGAAGCTATCACATTAAAGTCAAACATCTCAGAGATAAATTTTAATTGTAGAACATGCTTTGGACTTTTATTTTTTTTGTCAAAATGAGTGCAAGACTGAATGTTGCTATCTTCTGTTTGATCTTCTCCTTTAACAATGAAGAATTAGAGGATTTTAATCTACTATTATCTGTGCCATTTTTTCCGTAGCTGCAGGCATTTGGCAAGTAGCCATTAGTGTCGGGTACTAATGAGCTTATTGGACACAACTTCTCCTTGATTTATGTCTTGTAGTAGCCTTACTTTTGCTTATGCCTATTTTGTATAATGCAGACTGTAATCATTCAAGAAGCTTGGGCAGCGTTCAGTTTCAATAACCCTTTACTGGAAGATTGAAAGATGGGGATAAAACCACAAGAAAGTAAATAGAGGTACCAAATTCTAAACAAATTATACCTTTCTCGGCCTTTTGGCTAAGATCAAGTGTAGTATCTGTTCTTATCAGTTTAATATCTGATACGTGGGTCAATGACCCACAACGATATTAAATTTATTTTTTAAGGGGGAGAATCCACCACAGTAGCTTGCTGCAGGGGTTCTCAAGTGTCGCCCATGTGTTGCACTACTGCAAGGGCCTGGCACTCCCCATCAAATCATTTTGTTTAAATATTTGTGCCAAATGTGCTAAATTGTATATTTGTTTGATCATTTCCTGTACTTTGCTTGCATAGTATTTTGTTTGGCCATTAAGACTGTCCTCCGTATTCTTTAATTTATTTGTATTTTTTTAATGCTTGGTTATACAATTTTAGAAACCCAAATTTGGGACTAACTCGTTGTTGTTCTATGTTTTTCTTAGCAAGTTTTAGGATATGTAATAGAATCTTTTTATGTTCTTGCATGGATTTATTTTATCTTAAAGAGGTTTCAAACCAAGTTTTTTGATTTTTTTTTGTCTTTAGCTAGAGTTTGAACAATTTCAACTCCATTTCCTCAAAATAGAATTCCATCTTACTAAACTTGCTATTGTGAAAATGTGAAACTGTCTTCGATGGATATGGTGTTTTTTATTTGAATCTTTTGGCCGTAAGATATTATTATTTATTAGCAAGTGCTTCTAGGTGATTCTTGTCTAAAATTTACTTCATTGCACACCCTACATAAAATTGTACAAGAGTCAAACTATGTCCCAAACCCTTTTTCCATCTATGGAAACTCCTAGAAAATAGCTAAATTATTTTGTTTTTGGTCACGGAAATAAAATTACCTAGGGGAGTGTCAACACATAGCATGAGAAATAATTCACCGGGGATAAAGTTAATTCCCACAACTGTGGGAAAATTATTTAGACCAATTCCTAGGCAATTATGGTAGGTTGTTTCTCATAGGGACATCCATTTTGTTAAGGTAATCATAACTTCCATACAATATAATTTTTTCTACTAGTGCTGCAAAAACTAAACTATTATTGATGGAAGCTCCAATGAGGAACTCCCTCCAAACATAAACGTATGCCACTTAATGCAACAAGCACACGGTATTCTTTAGTAAAAGGCGAAAGAATAGTTCGCTTTGTGCTCATTACATGGCTGCGTATGGAATAAACAAGAAGAAACTAGAATTTATAGCTCGGTTTTATCTTTGGTCTTATTTATTGGTATGATGTGGGACTATCCTTCCTTTCTAATAAACTAGTTATTAAGTTGTTACTATTACTTTTTTTTTTGTGTGGTGTTTGGGAGCTATTAGGGTGAGTAATGAGACCCGATCACTTGAAATCGGGAGGGAAGCTTTAACCACTTAGTTATGCTTCACTCTTTGTTACTATTAAATTATTAGTGTGTTGAAAAGTTAATATGGGGTGTTAACGATATGGAACCCAAGACAACCCTATAGATACCGAAAATGAAGCCTATTTTTTCCAACTTTTAGAAGTTTGGATATCACAAAAAAAAAAATTAAAATTAAAAAGAAGCTAAAATTTTTACATGATGAACCTCAACTCATGAGAGGGCTCATGAACAGTTACATGGTATTGGAATGAAGGTAAGACGTGCACGGAAATCACTAGAGAGGCTCGTATTTCTTCAACTATGAAATCTTTGGTTTTAGGCACGAAACGTCTTTTTCGAGCTTAAAATCGGTGTGTAACTTCTTGAGGGGTTTATTTGGAGCATGTGATAGAAAAACAGGGCAAAAACGTGACGGGGCACGTAATGATTCTCTTGAAGGTGAAAACAAAGGCTATAATTCGCTTTTTAGGGGTTTTTGAAATACTAGGGAAAATATGGCCAAAAATTTTACATGGTCCCCCTTGGGTCAAAAGAGGGTACTTAAAACTTACTCGAGGTTCAAATGGACATAAGCCAATGTACGGAGAACAAGCAAGAAGAGTCAATGTGTTCTTAGATCGAAATAGAGTGAATATAACAAGTTTTTAGATGTTAAATTAGGCGTGGGGACATGGAATAAATATGGAGTGAAAATGAGATAAAGCTTGAGATGACCCTCCACCCGAAGCCCATCATTCATGATTTTGGGATGTTTGTGGTCTCGGAAGAAAAAAAAGCTGAAAATTTTACATGATAAACTTAGGGTCATGAGAGAGCTCATGCACACTTACATGGTGTTGGAATGAAATAAGACATGCGGAATCACAAGAGAAACCCGTATTCCTTCATTTATGAAATCCTTGGTTCCAGGCTTGAATCATGTTTTTCATACCTAAAAATTGGTGTGGGGCTTCTCGTATTTATCTACAGCATATGGGAGAAATATGGGCAATAACATGACGCAACCCGAAATGACCATTTGAAGGTAAAATAAAAGCTATAATTCACGTTTTTGGGGGCTTCAGCATTCTGCTAAAAATTTGGTTGAAAGAGATTTTACATGGTGTTGTTTGGGACAAAAGAAAGAAAGTACGTGGCAGTTACTCGGGATTCAAAACGCCATAAGAAGCTATTATATATATATATATATGCATCATGTAGTATTTGATTAAAACCGATAAAGATATCCGGTTGAGGCCAATTCAGCGTATCCTAGCTTGGTCGTGTTCTTTGTGAGAATTGATGTTAAACGAAGCAAGAGTTGAACCTGCTATATTAGAAATTTTCATTTACGTCAAGTACCATTGTTGCACTCTTGACCTATCTGACATGGTAGGTTGCTGTGCAGTCTAGTTTGTAGAGTTGTGGACACTGTATTTTGGTCCAAAAAATGGAATTTAGGTTACTTGGTCAAAGCAATTGGTCTAGACTGTTATATGCAGCAATTAGGCAAATGCCGCTCTTCTAACTCCTCATCACACTCCATCTCCCTGAGAAATTAGATTGACTACATTAAGCTGCTAACATCCTTGATGAATCCAAACGGGGGACTGAGAGGAGGCCGTCAAAATTCATCAATTATAAGGTGAGGCTGCTGGATCCTTAGCTGTGACAGCTTGGGTTGATGGCCATATGCCTTAATGTTTAGTGGATTTTAAGTATTTTATTGTGTTGTTAGACTACCTTTTTCACAAAACCACGAGTTTGGTTCATTATAGATTGTGAAAAAGTGCTGTGATTTTGCCTAAATGTTATTGATGATTTTTTTTTCACGATCTCTTGACATTGGAATGATAATAAATTTGATATTGAGTCCTGAGCTTTTAGTACTAAAACCAACTTCCAAGTTCCAACTAAGTGATGTTTCGGAGTTGAATTGAAAAGGCAAAGGCTGTGACTAAGTGCAGCGTCTAAGAAGTAGGATTTTGAGTTAAGTAAAACATATCTTTTTCAGCCTTTTGGCTAAGATGAAGTGTACAGTTTGTTTTTTATCAAACTTTTTTCTGATGCATGATGGATCGTTATGTTGATTTTAGGATCGGTAAGGACGTTGAGTAATATGTATATGTTATTTTAGGTTTTAAAAAAAGGGTGGAGCTGCATTAAAATATGGTGGTTGCACATTGAGGCATAAAATGAAGATTGGTATGCCTAAAGCAAGGATGACATAAATCGAAAGATTGAAAGAATTGAAGAATGCAGCTGGTACAAAAACAATTTTCTTGGGAGAAGAAGCCTCACCATTTCTGCTTTCCTTTGATACTAATATTGGGAGGAAATAAGGAAGAGGCAGGTACTTTCTACATTTCAGTTCTTGTTTCATATTTCGGATTCAAGAAAAAATTGGAAATCTTTCATCTTTTTGAACTGGATTGGAAGTGGAGTTCATCTTCTTTGCTGCTGTTGTTTATCCATCTTTGCTTTAAATAGCCAAATTACATCATATGTTGTTTTGTACTTATTGAAGTGATCATGAATTCATGACTGTTCAATTTTATAGATTTATTTATTCATTGTCTATGCAAGATAAACATAATATTGTATAAGTGAAATTTTAAGATTAATTTGACAGAGGCCGCGCGGACGCAGGCCCCCTCTGACACAAATTTTGACGTATGCTCTCCCACTTTGGGGAGACATTAGGCAAGCGCTCTTCCAAAAGTGCAATGGAAGCCACCTTCCTAGGCCATAAGCTTTCTTGATCGCCCATTGACCCCGTCCAGGTAAGTATGTTTTCCAATGGAGGACTAGCATATTTTATACCTTTACCTCTTTAAGCATTACTTAGTATTCCCAAGGTGGGAAAATAATTTTGATCAAATCAAATTCGTCTTGCAAGGGTAGCGTGTCTTTTGTCGAAATTATGATGAGGCCGTCTGTACTTTGACAATAGTAAATATCAAAATTGTATATAGCTTGAAATTGCATTAATTTAACAAGTTGATTAATAGGCTTGAGGGAATAAGAAATAAGTTTAAGGTGATTGTATTCATAAAATGCAGAGTTTAACTTCTGTCAAAAAATGTTATATTTACATGTTAATGTCATAAATTTATCTATTATACTATTAATTTTGTTAACTACTGACTTTAATGTTTTTTATTATTATCCTTTAATTGTCATCAACTAAATATAGGAGTATATCTTACTATGTTTTTCTTCAAAAGGTAATATATCTAACCTTTAAGTGTTCCATATATATAAATGCCTTATGTACAAAAGTCTAATATAACTAGTACTTGTCAAGAATTTAGTTTCATCTACACTCCGAAAACGTAATTTATACACTCAAAATTTTTTAACACCTTGTTTGGATACGTGAAAATGGAGGGAAGGGAAAGGAGGAATTAAGGTTCCTCTATTTGGATGACGAAAATGAGAGGTGAGTGAATCGGGAGGAAAACAGTCATCATGACCTCTATTCTCACTACTATGTCTATTCAATTCAACAACATCCATAATTGATTTCAATTCCCCTCCCCTTTCTTCTCCTACCCTTTCCTTCTAATAAATCAATCCGAACAAGGGGTAAAAGTTTTATTGTAGATCTGAATAGGGCCGTGCGGACGCAGGCCCCCACTATCACAAATTATGACGTACACTCTCCCTCTTTGGGGAGATGTTAGGCTGGCGCACCTCCTAAGTGCAATGGAGGCCACCAACCTAGGCCATGAGCCTTAGTGATCACTCATAGACCCCGTCCAGGTAAGTATGTATCTTAGTCATATACCTTTTCATTTTATATACAGCTCTCTTGTGCAAACCTTGACAAATCCTTGATGTGGGACATGGATCTAAGCTCGTGCAACCTTCATCTTCCATTGTGCAGTAACTAGGCATATAATGATTCTTTGAGCTAAAACTTTAATCAAACAAGCTGAGCCATGAAGGCATACTTTGCCTCAAGTGCATGATCGAATTTCGGAATTTGTCATTGCTGATTAAAATTATTCAAACAAGCTAAGTCATGAAGACCTACATTGCATGACCAAATTGGGCAAGGTATGATGTAATTTTAATAATAGTGTTAAGCTAACTTATTGGAAATGTTTTTTATTTGGTTAGGTTGTTACTGAGGATTTCTATAGCTAGGGTTCTATATTTTGGAACACTTGCTTAAGAAGTTCTCCCACTTGCTTTTTCTAACTTCCAAGAGTTCACATACAAATACAATCTTAGAATAAAATTTATAGAAGCCTCTTTCCAGAACTCTTTTTACATATAAATACAATCTTAGAATAAAATTTATGGAAGCCCCTTTTCGGAACTCCCTCCAAAAATTAACGTATGCCACTTAGTGCAGCGAGCACACGGTATTCTTTAGTAAAAGGCGAAAGAATAGTTCGCTTTGTGCTCACTGCGTGGCTGCATGAGTTATCATAAGCAAAGCGTTAAGTTTTTATAATACATATTATCCTTAATTTTGTATCGTTTACCGATGTGGGATTACTTTCCCTTCTTGCAAAGGTGACTGCTTAATACTAATTAGTGGAGTAGTTGCACCTCAGCTTTAGAGAGAAGCATAGAAACCTTCTAACGTAGTTAGGCTGTCCCTTAGGCCCTCATTATCACATTTATAAGCGTGTACTTACTCGGGGATTTGAAAACATGAGAAATATCTAATTTGTAGATTATGGACATTTTTATCTCTTATTATAATTATTCTTCAATTTCAGCATGAGTTAATTAAAATACGGGGCACACACTTCCAATACCTTTTGTTTTGATTCGACAAAGTGCTCTGTATATACGTATATGCTGTAAAATTTATGAGTAAACCTGAAAAATGTTTTCTATCAGCTAAACGGCTAAACTAGGTGTTGTGTTGCTATGACCTATAGGAAAATGACTTGTGGATTATTAGTTCTCCAGCTTCATCTAAATATCATCAACTGAAAGCCTAGAACTTGAGTTTGTACTTGTGCCGTAGCGTACTTAACTACTTAATGATTGATGCAAACCAATTAAATGTTGTTCTGAGCTACACTCACTGACTCACATAGCATAGCATTACTTTTGCGATGGGGAAATTTATTGATATAGTTTGATATGCTTAATTTCTTTCCCTGAACTGAAGTCGTGATTAATTTGATCTGTCAATTGGGTTGGTTTGTGGTTTTGAATTATCGATTGTGGTGAGTTACTACATATATGTTGGTATGTCTGCAGTTGCAGCTACTTCAGTAGGCACAGTATCAAAATTTGAGTGAATAAGTTTTGCTGGCTTTTGCCATTTCTTTCTTCTGACCTTCCCTACTCATCTTATGTTGGTCTTGGGTTTGATCCCTTTTGCATCTCTTTTTGGCTTTTGGTGTAATGAAGTCAATTCAGTTAAATGTCGAGGCTCTGATTAAGTCCAATGCGGTTAGTTATTGGAGTGCTTTGACAGTTTGACTAATACTACTCTTCGATCTAAAAGCATACTCTCCCTTCTATATGAGTTTATTTAAATTCATAACAATCATAAATGACAAAGAAAGGGAATTCCAAGTTTGAAACTGCCCTTTTGGCTAACTCAATACTCGTATCCTTTTGAGAATGTGTAACGAACTCAGAATAGAAACTTCCTTACCTTTTATGTGAGTTTGATAGTTGGCCAGTTTTTTGTAATATGATTTTAGAATTGATGTAATGATATTTGCACTGAAATGTTGATGTGAGTTGCTTCTTATATTGATTACCACTAGGTGAACAAAGTTTCATCGACATCCATGCATATCTTACGTAGTATAATCTCCTTAAAGTGATGAAGTATTCGGGAAGTTGGTACAAGAAGAAAAGTATGCAACTTTGTATCTTTATCAAGGAAGATAGGTTCCCATTCTCATCAGTCATCATATCTAATCTGCTTGTATAGGTGATTCTATTCTTTCCTTTGATAGGACAACTCTACTTTGTATGATCTATTACATGTTACTCAAAATCAATAGATGGATTGGTTTGCAATTTTCCATTGTCAATTGTGGTGAGTTTTGAGCAAAAGATAGTGGAAGTAACAATGTTGGAATTTCCAAGCATCCTTTATTGTTATATTTCAAATTATAAGATGATTTACAAAACGGTAAATAATAGGTTAAAATTTAACAATTGCTTTGGTGGGGTGTGCTAGGCCCTTGTAGTAGTGCAACACATAGGTGACATTATGGGTGTTCTCGTGTAGATTTAAAGGTAGTCCATGCCTCAACCAGAAATGATGGGTTCCTGGCTTTTGCGCACTTGCTTTTCAACAATACACAAAATGGGTTATTGGTTAAAAGTGTAAGATTAATTACACAAAATGAGGTTATTGGAAACAAGTCTCATTTTCTTTGTAAAGACACTGAAGAAGCTAGAGAACCTTGTAATTGAAGGTCTCCTTATTTTGGTGGGCGTGAAAGACGAAATGTAACAAAAGGAAGTCATAACTCAATGAGGAAGCAACGACAAAAAAGGTTACATTAATTGGCCCAAAAAAAAGCAAGGAAATCTAAAAATGATGGTTCAATGGAGCATCGGCCTATTGAATACTAATAGGCTAGAGAGGCACTAGCTCGTTGTCCATCCACTAACAAGAGCGAGAGGTTTACGTTGCTATGTGAAGCCAGCCTCACGACGTGCCCTCCACTTTAGGACTCAAAAATAACAAGCTTTCGCCCATCACACATAAGCCAACTCCCAACTTGGATAGGGCGAGCCAGCTGATCTGCCACCTCATAAACCCAATCCAATAAGCCAAAGCCGTGCCCTCCACTTTAGGACTCAAAAATAACAAGCTTTCGCCCATCACACATAAGCCAACTCCCAACTTGGATAGGGCGAGCCAATTTAGGACTCAAAAATAACAAGCTTTCGCCCATCACACATAAGCCAACTCTCAACTTGGATAGGGCGAGCCAGCTGATTTGCCACCTCATAAACCCAATCCAATAAGCCAAAGCCACATTCCAACAATTTTTAGGATATTAAGTTGCGAGTACTTCTTAAATGTTTCAATGCGGGATATGGACATTGCATCTAAATTTAGACTTTCTCTATAATTTATTCCTTTATAATTATTGCCTATGGTAAATCAATTGTGTCAATCATCTCATATTCCTTCCGGCTTAACAAATGTTTGGTTTAATTTGGAGATTTACACAGGTAGTCACAACTGGCAATGAGTTGGGCAACATTTTATAATACAGGTAAAAACTGCATATACAAGTGTTGTATGTAGATCCCACATACAATTTGAATTGACAATATGTCATTGGGTATATTATAGGGACCCATTTTCAATAAATTTTCAATTTTCCTCCTTTTTCTTTTGTGGTAGTGAGGTGTTCAATTGTGATTGGTGTTATATGTAGAGACCCACATACATGTATCACCTCTCTATAATACATAATTCATAGGAGATTAGAAAGTTGTTACATATTTAAAACATCATAAACACAACGATCTTGTTGGATATTGAAGAGTACTTAACAAAACAATGCGAAATTAAATTGCAATCTCATGGAAATGTTCAACCAAATGACCTACGGGAGTTTCACCTCATATGTTGAGAAATCAATCGCATATAAAGAGTAGTACATGAAAATAACCCATTTATGTAATACTATAACTCTTAACTAACTAGCTTTTAATATCTTAATACTATCCTTGTATGCCTACTACAGTGCTTGTTGTCCTCACCAATCTAAACTTGTACTCTATATGTTTGTTTTTGTTTGTTTGTTGCACTTTCTCCATTGATTTATTTCATTTTAATGTTTATACTTTTACTGGGTTTCATTGTATTGTAACCCTTTTTTTATCCGATGGTGAATCTTGAACAACTTATATTTAAGTAACCCCGTTTAGTAATCAAAGTAACCTTATTTTATCCATAAAGTTAATGAGAATAACATATAGGAAAAAACAATATAATCTGTTTAAAGAAAAATCTAAAATGGTGGTTCATTTTAGAAATTTGTAGTCACTTATGGTTATGCAAAGGACGTTGTGGGTGGTGGTTATGTGGGGAATTGGGGATTGTACTGACTGTTGCCCGGGTGCCGCTTGTTGTAGGGGTAGTCTATATGCCGCATGGGCTTTTTTGTACAATGCTTCTTTTGCCAGCTCTCATTATGTCGTGAGTCAATTGCTGCCACTTACCTTACCCTTAGCCATGCAAAGTACTTTAATAGCTTCTAAAGTGTTCCACCAAATTAATGCGCCCACACCGGTTACAAGCTCTCGCAACTGAGCTCGGCAACCGAACAACTTTCGTGGTTTTACATTAATTATTAAAACTTGTTGTAACCAAATATATGGGACCTTATACTCCGTGATTTTATTTTTTGAGGTAGAAGCACAAGGAAACCCAAAAAGTGTAGGTGAATTGTATTGTAAGACACAGTGCAAGTCATATAACCAACATGGTTAGATACCGCTACAACCATCTAATGGATAAATAGCCCGGCC
>PYUH01000120.1:6371843-6441085 GCA_016808085.1 Suaeda aralocaspica | reverse complement strand
CAACCAAATATATGGGACCTTATACTCCGTGATTTTATTTTTTGAGGTAGAAGCACAAGGAAACCCAAAAAGTGTAGGTGAATTGTATTGTAAAACACAGTGCAAGTCATATAACCAACTTGGTTAGATACCGCTACAACCATCTAATGGATAAATAGCCCGGCCAACCAAATATATGGGACCTTATAAAAGTGTAGGTGAATTGTATTGTAAGACACAGTGCAAGTCATATAACCAACATGGTTAGATACCGCTACAACCATCTAATGGATAAATAGCCCGGCCTGCTGCTCTGAATAAGCCAGCATCTCAGCTACCGATTCCGTTAACCACAACCGCACACGTGTGCCTTAACAATTTTCCAACACCTTGTTGCCCCCACTTGGGTTACAGGCCCACGTTACTGAGCCCAGCGATGATATGTTATTATTCTTCTTTTGATATATAAAGTAGTATAAACATTTATGAACTGTCGATGTGGGATATAAAGTTCATGTTTATTGTGTACAAATTTTTCAAGTTTCAACTCAAGGTTCTTTAGTTTTCTTTGCCTCTAATGGGTGATTATCAAGTGGGGATATTATGTAGCTAATGTTTAAAATTTAAGATCCATTTTCAACTTGATTCAACAATAAGTGTGTTTGGGTTATATATAATTACTTTAGGTTAAATTCTCATATTATTATATATATACACAAGGTTTTTTTTTTAATATTTTTTTATTTAAGTATATGATCATTGGTAAAATGTTAAAAACTATACCAAGAGGGTTAGTAAAGTGAAAATACTTTAGTACCATGAAAATAAATTTAATTATGTAAAGCCACTTTAAAAACTTTATCAATAAAAGTATGTAAAGTCATTTTAATAACTTTATCCAAAAATGTAACATTGTAGGTATATTTTATCAAAAAAAAAAATGTGTAACAGCATTAAAAATGTACTTGATCTAAATTAGTATGTAACGTCATTACAAGTATACTTTTATCAAAAAAAATATGTAACATCAATAAAAGTAACGTTATAGGTATTATGAAGAACCGAGAAAGTGTGACTAATCTGAAAAGTAACATTACAGGTATACTTTATCTTAAAAAGTATGTAACGTCATTAAAAATAACACTTTAGGTATTATGATAGCCGAGCAAGTGTGGTTATATATCTAAAAAAAAGTAACATTATAGGTATACTTTATTAATGAATATATGTAACGACATTAAAGGTGTACTTGACCTAAAATAGTATATAACGCCATTGCAGGTATATTTTCATCAAAAAAAAGTTTGTGTCGTTATTAAATGTAACATTATACTACCTCTATTTCATATTATTTGCAACAATAAATGTTGCATGGACTCTTAGGCAAAATTTATTTGTGAGAGTAAAAAAATTAGAGATATATGTGAAGTGGAGAGAGAAAGAGAGAAAATACAACTTAAAACGGAAAGAAAACAGCTGTTGCAAATAATATGAAACATGTAGTCTTAACATATATTGCAACTAATATGGAACGGAGATTGTAGGTATTATGAAGAGCCGAGAAAGTGTGACTATTTATCTAATAAAGTAACATTACATGTATACTTTATCTGAATAAGTATGTAACATCATTGGATAATTATGTAGCTAATGTTTAAAATTTAAGATCGATTTTCAACTTGATTCATAATAAGTGTGTTCGGATTATATATAATTAATTTAGGTTAAATTGAGCCGAAAAATATACCTGCAATGTATTCAACTTGCAATGTATTCAACTTGATTCACAATAAGTGTGTTCGGATTACATACACACACATATATATATATATATATATATTAGTAAAGTGAGAAAACTTTAGAACCATCAAAATAACCCTAATTATGTAAAGCCACTTTAAAAACTTTATAAAAAAAGTATGTAACGTCATTTTAATAACTTTATCCCAAAAAAGTAACATTGCGGGTATCTTTTATAAAAAAGAAAAAAGTGTATAGCAATATTAAAAATATACTTGAACTTAAATAGTATGTAACGCGCAGGTATACTTTAATAAAAAAAAAAGTAAGTAACATCAATAAAAGTAACGTTATAAGTATTATGAAGAACAGAGTAAGTGTGACTGATCTGAAAAATTAACATTACAGGTAAACTTTATTAGACAAAGTATGTAACGTCTTTACAGGTATGCGTTATCTAAAAAAATTTATAGGAATACTTTTATCAGAAAAAAGTATGTAATGTCATTAAAACTAACACTGTAGCTATTATGAAAAGCCAATGAAGTGTAACTGTTTATCTAAAAAATGTAACATTGCAAGTATACGTTATCAGAAAAAATATGTACCGACATTAAAGGTGCACTTGACCTAAAATAGTATATAACGCCATTGTAGGTATACTTTCATCAAAAAAAGTATGTAACATCATTAAAAATAACGTTATAGATATTATGAAGAGCCGAAAAAGTGTGACAGCATTAAAAATACATTGCAGGTATATTTTATCAAATAAAAAAGGTTTGAAACAACATTAAAAATGTACTTTAATAAAAATAGTATGTAACGCGCAAATATACTTTTATAAAACAAAGTACGTAACATCAATAAAAGTAACGTTATGTGTATTTTGAAGAACCGGGGAAGTGTGATTAATCTAAAAAAGTAACATTACAGGTATACTTTATCAGAAAACATATGTAACATCATTAAAAGTAACGCTTTAGGTATTCTGAAGAGTCGAGGAAGTGTAGTTGTTTATTCAAAAAAGCAACATTACAGGTATACTTTATCGTTATAGGTATCATGAGGAGTCGAGGAAGTGTGACTGTTTATATAAAAAAAATAACTTTTTTTTTGACTATCTATGTAAATGGAACATTAAAAAATAGTATATAACGCCATTGTAGGTATACTTTCATCAAAAAAAGTATGTAACATCATTAAAAATAACGTTATAGATATTATGAAGAGCCGAAAAAGTGTGACAGCATTAAAAATACATTGCAGGTATATTTTATCAAATAAAAAAGGTTTGAAACAACATTAAAAATGTACTTTAATAAAAATAGTATGTAACGCGCAAATATACTTTTATAAAACAAAGTACGTAACATCAATAAAAGTAACGTTATGTGTATTTTGAAGAACCGGGGAAGTGTGATTAATCTAAAAAAGTAACATTACAGGTATACTTTATCAGAAAACATATGTAACATCATTAAAAGTAACGCTTTAGGTATTCTGAAGAGTCGAGGAAGTGTAGTTGTTTATTCAAAAAAGCAACATTACAGGTATACTTTATCGTTATAGGTATCATGAGGAGTCGAGGAAGTGTGACTGTTTATATAAAAAAAATAACTTTTTTTTTGACTATCTATGTAAATGGAACATTAAAAAATAGTATATAACGCCATTGTAGGTATACTTTCATCAAAAAAAGTATGTAACATCATTAAAAATAACGTTATAGATATTATGAAGAGCCGAAAAAGTGTGACAGCATTAAAAATACATTGCAGGTATATTTTATCAAATAAAAAAGGTTTGAAACAACATTAAAAATGTACTTTAATAAAAATAGTATGTAACGCGCAAATATACTTTTATAAAACAAAGTACGTAACATCAATAAAAGTAACGTTATGTGTATTTTGAAGAACCGGGGAAGTGTGATTAATCTAAAAAAGTAACATTACAGGTATACTTTATCAGAAAACATATGTAACATCATTAAAAGTAACGCTTTAGGTATTCTGAAGAGTCGAGGAAGTGTAGTTGTTTATTCAAAAAAGCAACATTACAGGTATACTTTATCGTTATAGGTATCATGAGGAGTCGAGGAAGTGTGACTGTTTATGTAAAAAAAATAACTTTTTTTTTGACTATCTATGTAAATGGAACATTAAAAAATAGACCAATCCCAAAGGAGAAACAAAAATAGCAATAAAAAAAACAATAGGCCCAAAAAGTAAAAAAGATGATGGTCNAAAGTAACGCTTTAGGTATTCTGAAGAGTCGAGGAAGTGTAGTTGTTTATTCAAAAAAGCAACATTACAGGTATACTTTATCGTTATAGGTATCATGAGGAGTCGAGGAAGTGTGACTGTTTATGTAAAAAAAATAACTTTTTTTTGACTATCTATGTAAATGGAACATTAAAAAATATACCAATCCCTAAGGAGAAACAAAAATAGCAATAAAAAAAACAATAGGCCCAAAAAGTAAAAAAGATGATGGTCGAGTGGAGAATCGGCCCATTGGATACTAATGAGCTAGAGAGGCACTAGCTCGTTGTCCATCCACTGACAAGAGCGAGAGGTTTTCGTTGCTCTGTGAAACCAGCCTCACGAGGTGCCCTCCACTTTAGGGCCCATGAATAACAGGCCTTCGCCCATCACACGTGGGCCAACTCCCAACTTCGATAGGGCGAGCCAGCATAACTGCCAACTCTTAACCCAATCCAATGAGCCGAAACCACTCCCCATCAATATAATGCCCTCACTTGAGTAACAAGCACACGCAACTGTACCCGGCAATATGATACGTTATTTTGTAATATATATAAACGTTATAGCTTATTCTATCTTTCGATGTGGGAATTTTCAGCTTATATTGAGTATGAAGTTTTAGCTTTATTTGATTGAGCTCTATTTAATCTTGTCAGTTTCCCACTTTTGTGAAATCTTGTTGTGGGATATGAGAATATTTTTTTTCCATTGAATCTGGAAAAATAAAAACAAAAATGAGTTTAATTGATATTGTTATACATAAGGAAATGATGGCTTGATAAGGTTTGCTTCTTCTGTTTGTCTCAAATTGTAATCGATCATCACATAGAATGAGGCTGCACTATATCAGCACTCTTAGCTTGTTTTCTCATCTATCACGAACATGTTTTTGTTTCATTCCACAACATTTTGCTCATAAGTAGGGCTATCTGATAAGTCAATCAATGCGACGAGATATAATTTTATGAGCTAGTAGCATAATTGTATTATCCAATTTTCCCTTTGTTGCAAGTCCCACTAAACCAGTAGTAGTAGAATGGACAAAAGAAATGTCATCAAATCAAAGAGACTAAAAATAACAAAAAAAAACTCTGTATTTTGTGAGCCCCTTTCTTTGCTATAAGGCACTCACCACTTTCCAACCACCATTTCATAGCTAGTTTAAAATATTTATATCATCTTGAAGTTTTAGAAAAAGTATTAAGATAAACAATAAACATAAAAACAAAACATTCCACAATCAAACACCTTAGTTCATATATGAATATGAACTATAAATACTGTATCATGAAAACCATTCATTGGCAAAATTAAAACACAGACTAAAGTTATACGGAATTTAATCCACTTATTAGCAAGTTCAATTTAATCTTAGCTTCAATCTTCAATATTCTTCTCCCATAGGTTGTTGCTTTGGAAAAACATGAGTCCTAACATACGGTCCAACATAATCAATAACCGGATGATTCTCAGTGTACCTATGGTCGATTTTTGTTATTGTTTCGTTGAGTGGATCAAACGACTTCAATTCACTAGACGAGCTCATCCACACCACAATTTGTTGATCGTTCCACGAGTTCAAGACCTTACCATATCCATTCTCTTGACAATCAACGGAACCTAGTTTCTTCCAAGAATCACTTACACCATATTCTTCCATCACATAAATGTTACAAATCTTATCAAAATGGTAGACTACTAACTTTTCAACTCCACTAACAATCAGTTTAGTTAGTGTCATATTTCTATGAGCAATGCAGTCCACTACATCCATCTCCGAAAACTTTCCCTTTGGAAGATCGTAAGTCAATATAGTATAGTCACAAGAGTTAGAAGAAGGCTCTTTGGTTGCATGCTTAGGGTTGATCTTTAAAAGCCAATGCATAACACCATTCACATAAACTCCTTGTTCCATAACCTTTAACACAGGCTTTCGGACCGATCCAATGATGGTCTTACGAGTACCAGCAAAGAGCGAGTACACATCTCCCCTAATACAGCTATTGTCAAAAGGTAAAATCCCGATTCTAATAACCTTGAATTCGAGGCCTTCAGCATCATACCCGAACCCTAGGGCATGAGGACAGTCCCTCTTAGCTTCACCAGGTGAAAGAGGGATTGGTATGGTTAAACTCTTAGCTAAGTAAGGGTTCCAAACCACAAGATTTAGTTCCCCGATGTGGTACACATTAGCGAAACAAGCAAGGCCGCAAGAGTAGCCGATCAGCGAATGGTTAACATCAACAGGGACATTGGTAGTGGTCGATATGTTAGTAAAGTACGAGTCCCTACACAACCAAAAGGTTTGCTTACCATCCGAGGTGCAGCAAGAGTAGATGTGATAGCCCGTGTCGCGAGGCGGGACCCCGCCCATGAAACTTGGGCTAGTGATCAGGGTATTTAGGGAACTAATGCTTTCGATGGCTCGTTCAAGGTCACTTGCAGGCAAAAACTTGAGCACATGAATTTGAATTTCCTTCGGCAATTCATTCCACCTCTTCATCTAAGTATGCAAAATTTTTGGTTAGAGGTGAAAAACAATGTTAATTATAATTATATGCCATACTAAAACACATAACATTTGTTTGGGTTGTGTTTTAGTAAATTCACCAAGTTTTTAAAAATATATAAAATCTAATTATATGATAATATATATTAAAATACTTTGAATATCCAAAACATAATTGTTTTGAGTCTACAATTACGTAACAACTATATTTAAACCCGCGGTATGCACGGGCCACTATAATATTTTTTATTTTAAAAGACTGACTAATGTTATTTAATATACAATAGTTTTTTTAATCTAATTAATTTTCAATGTTGTCGATAAATATAAAGTTGATTATTTGATTCGAATCTATTTTTTGTTTCATTTAAATTTCAACTGAGAAAAATTTAATTCTTAAAAAATTAATTTAATCGAATATGATTGATTTAGAAAAAAAATAAAATTTAATGCAGCACTTTATATATTAGTTATTCTAGTTTAACTAACCTCTGATAATTATAACCATCATAACTGTAATCATTTAGCGAAGAAAGAAGTATATTATTCACTCAATCATATAATAAAACTATATTATCAATGATGACAATATGTTTGGCTTAAAATTATAACATAAGGATCAATATCGCTACAATATCCAATAAAAATCTAGATTTATATACTAGCATTAACGCTACAATGGACATTTGACTATCAAACCTTGCTTAGCAAAACAGAGTTGTTGCAACTAATTTGAAACGAAGTAATAGAAAAATTAATATTGCATACCTAAATGAATCGTGATAACTCATCAACAAATGAGACAAACATGCAATATGATTGAAATTTGAAATTGTCGACTAATATAATTAAGGAGTAAAATTCAAACACAAATTAAAATGATACAAAGTAATTGCTTTGGTAAATTAATTATTAGTATTGGTGATTGGGGTCCAATTGAAATTGAAGTATTTAGTTAAGTACTACGTAAGTCTGTATTATGACTTCGCCTCTCTAAGGAAATCACCATCTTAAAGGGCTAAGGAGATGTTAGTACTTTGTAACAGATTACCAGTTGATTCCTTTAATAATTATTTATCACAAATAATTGTATAATCTTCTCTTTAACAACAACTCTGACCGACAATAATTCAACATATTTATCTCATAGTAAAATTAATATCTAATATGGTAGATAGATTTTTGACAACATACAAACAAGACAAATACGAGCATAATATGTCAAAATTATGGGGGAACGAGGATTAATACTAACTAAGAGAAAGAGATAGAAAAAGGGGGAAATAAAAAGGAAACTAACTAAGAAAAACTACGAAAAGTATACACAAATAAACATTACATCAACTACTATCTGATCTTCTTCTCTATTCCTTACCGAAACTGATCTTCTTCCTTATTCAACCTCATTTTCTTCATTTTCCATTTTAATCTTACAACAAAAAAACATTCTATCCACCCCAACACAACGATCTATTACTACAACAATTTGAACTTGATTCCCTTATTTTACTTATGTGACGCTCCTAATGCATTGAATTTTTTTTCCCATAGATTAACTAATTTGTTATGATGTAAATTTTTTTATAAAAACTTAACCTCTATGGTTTTTAATTGCTACATTTTGACCAAATGCTTGAACATTTTCATAAATTATTTGTCTCGACATGTATTTATTATTTTTACTGATAAATAATTAAAGATATTCACATTTTATGTTGAATTTATATATGACGTATATAGAAAATTTATCTTTTTTCATTAGGTACCATATATATTAATTATCTTGGATAAATATATATAAAAAATATATTTTTTCATTAGATAGGATAAATATACATAATTATTTTTAAAACAAATACCTAATCCTACGTGGCGCTCTAAAAATACTCAAAAAATGATTAATGTATGATATAAAACTATTATTTTATATATTTATATTTTATAAAGTGATAAAGATTGGTTTTATGTCATCGAGCTCAAATTATGTACTGTACATAATACTTTTAGTCAATATGCTCTGTATTTAAGGAAAACATTTTCAAAATTTTAAGTGGACTAATTTTTGTAGTTATGGCAAGGTCATTAGACATTTCTCGAGATGACATTGGAAAGAAGGTCTTGATCACTTAAATAAATATTGGATTTTACAAATGGTAGACATGTAAATAAGGTTCCATTATAATAAATAAAATCAATATACTATAATAAAAGGAACAAAATTATTAATTTCAAATAATGAGGAACAAAATATTTATTTTTAATAATTTTGTTAATATAATAATTTTTGATATCCCATGGAAAATTAAAAAAAATAAGTAATTCATAATTTAAATTTTTTATTGGTAACATATCGCGCACTCTCCCTTGTACTTCGCCTTTAATCAACCTTTTCAAAATTAATGGACCTATAATTATTTCTTTATCCATTCTATATGAATTTTAACATTAATGTCAAATGAGCTACCTTTTGTAAGTATATTAAAAAAAAATGTTTTAATGAAAATTCCTATCGTTGTTGTTGGTGGATGGTGTGTGGTGTTGACGGGTGGTTAGTCCTAACAATGTTGTTGTGTTCATTAATTTTTGAGTAAATTATTTTTATTTAGTAATTAAACTATTATAACTAATTAAATTAAAAAAAAACTTGGATCATAAGTCATAACTATATTGCAGCATTATTTTGACTATTTAATTTTTTTTAAAAAGAAAATCTTAAAATGAAATACATACATCATTTTTTTTTGAGTAAATTTTTTTTTTTTGATTATTAATCTGAATATCTAGCGTGAAAAAAACAAGGAAAAATTCATACAAATAATCCCAACTATGGGAGTTCACCAAATAAAAGACCAAATTTTGATTAATTCAAAAATGGACCCAACTTTCATGCCCATTTTCCAATTTTGGACCCTCTTAAATTTTAACTTGTAAAATCAAGTAAATCTTGCTAATTATCCGGTTTTTGCTTAAGTAGGACAACCCGAAACCACAACCATCCCTTCCACCCGAAACCTCCAAATGTTAAGAAATAACCGGATAATTAACAAGATTTACTTGATTTTACAGGTTAAAATTTAGGAGAGTCCAAAATTGAAAAACGAGCATGAAAGTTGGGTTCATTTTTGGATTAATCAAAGTTCAGTTTTTTTATTAGGTAAACGTCCATAGTTGGGGTTATATTTATGAATTTTTCCAAAAAATAATTCAATTTGACTTTCACTTTTAACATTATAGTAGGGAAAAGGTAGATTGGAAAAAACTAATGTAATTACATCCATAAATAATAGATAAAGTACGAACAACAAAATACCAAAAAGTAATTTAAAAACAAGTAAATTGACATAAATGTAACATATCGTGTTTTCTCTCTTATTTTTGGCTTTACTCTACCCTTTCTAAACTAAGGAACCGATAATTCTTCCATTATCGTTTCTTTTATATATGGCTATCAATATTTAAGTTAAATAAGGGTCTTTATTATAACATATTATATGGTTGATTGTGGCAGATCAATAATGGGTAGTGATTGTTCATTAGTGGTCGGATGGGCTTTTTCGGTTGCATTTCTATTGATGGTGCATCATTGGTTATTCAGAAAGAATGATATTATAGACATAAATGGAATAGGAGAAAGGTGAAATTAAAATGCCTCATTAAATTGTCAGCACATCAAAGATATGTATGCGAAAATTTCAAATAAACCATACTCTCTCTTCTCATTGATCGTGTAAAAGTTATCATGATTAGGGTTTTCTTAAGATATATTTTTCATAATACTTACAGAAATTTAAAATTAATTAGCTTCTGAATTGATAAACGTAAAAATTTTCCATCAATGACGAAGCAACACCTTAACAAGTGTAGTTCCTTACAACAATAAAAACACACCCCAACCTCCACAGACCACAAATACTAAATTTAATTTAGATTAACAATTAAATCCAGAAAAAGAAGAGAGGAAAAGAAGCAATTAAAAATATCCCATAAACCATGCCTCTAGCGAAGACCGAGAAATAAAATATCTAGTTTACCTTAATTATGGTTTAAGGATCAACAATTGAAGCACACAAATTCAAAATGCGATAGTTTCCGCAAACGTAAAATAATTCCAGATCAATTCAAATTAGATTCTAAAACCCAAATAATTTGGTAGTTATCTATTTTCTCTCCTTTTAGACAAATCGTCAACTTTGTTCTCAATTTCACTTTTATATTGGAAATTTTGCAATTTCGAGAGATTTGTGATTTATTTAATTTTCAAATTTGAGTAAGATTATTAATTTTGCTTCATTTTATTTTAGGAGGGAGAAGACAGTGATTGTATGTGTGAGAACATAATTGATTGGTTTGAGAAATGAAAAAGAGAGTGAGAATAAAATGTAATGAGAAGTTGTGAGGAGAGAGTGAGATTAATCTTGCTTCATTTTGTTTTAGGAGAGAAAAGGTGGTGGTTGTGGGGGTGAGAGCAATTATATATATATATTTTTTCCTTTCCTTTTTTTCCTTTTTTTATGAGAGAATAAAGTGTAAGGGTGTTGGTAGTAGGGGTTGTGACTTGTGAGGAAAGAGTCACATTATTCCTGTTTCATTCTCTTTTAAGAGAGAAAACGTGGTGGTTGTTGGAGTGAGAGTAGTTATGTTTTTTTTTTATTTTTATTTTCTTTTCTTTTTCCTTTTTTTCTAGAGAATAAAGTGTAATGGTGTTAGTAGTAGGGGTTGTAACTTGTGAGGAGAGTCAGATTAATCTTGCTTCAATCTGTTTTAGGAGAGAAAAAGTGGTGATTGTAAGGATGAAAATAAAAATGTTGTTTTTGGAAAAAATAAAAATAAAGAAGAGAGCAGTGATGTTATTTTTTTGTATTTATTTTTATGTTTTCTTTTTCCATTTTTTAAGAGAAAACAACGTAAGGGTAGTAGTTTTTCTTTTCCTTTCTTTTTCGCTATTCTTCTGAGAGAAGAAACTGTAATGAGGTTGGTAGTAGGGGCGGTTCTGAGATGTGACTTGTGAGGAAAGGAATAATTATAATAAGAATCATAGCATAACTTGGTAAGTTCAAAATTATCAAACACAGAAAGAATACACTTGTTGTAGCCAAATTGCAGCATCATTGTAACTAATTAAATTAAAAAAGAAACCTTTAAAAATAAACACATACATCATATTTTTTTGAGTAAATTATTTTTTTTTAATATTAATTTGAACGCATCTACGAATATTATTGTGAAAAAATTACTTTAACTTTTATTATTTTTACTTTAATGTAGGTGGAAAGGTAAAATGGGGAAAACATATGTAAATGTGATTACACCCATAAATAAAAGATAAAGTACAAACAGCCGGATATCAAATTTAAGTTGGAACAAGAAATCATGTGTTTTCTCTTATGTTTCGGCTTTACTCCACCCTTTCTAAAATAAAGAACTGATAATTCTTTCTTTTACTGATATATCTTTCTTTTATGGCTTTAAAATAATATTAAAGTTAAATGAGGCTTTTTTTTCCTAACAATTCCTATGGTTGACTGTGGTAATTGGTTTGTGTGTGTGTGTAGTGGACCAATGGGTATTGATTGTTGTGGCTGGGTTGACTTGTTTCGGTTGCACTGCTATTGGTGGTTCATTAATGGTTGTTAAGTAAGATTGATATTATTGACATAATTGGAATAAGAGAAAGGTGAAATTAAAATATCTTATTAAATTGTTAGCACCTCAGAGATATGTACGCGAAAAATTTCAAATAAATTATACTCCCTCTTCTCATCGTGTAAAAGTTATCAGGATTAGGGTTTTATAAGATATATTTTTCATAATACTTACAGAAAATTTAATAATCATTAGCTTTTGAATTGATAAGCGTAAAATTTGCTATCAATGAAGAAGCCACACCTTAACAGGTGTAGTTCCTTACAGCATTAACACCAAACCCCAGCCCCCACCAATATTTAAATTAACAATTAAATCCAGAAAAAAGAGGAAACGAAGCAATTAAAAATATGCCATAAACCTTGCCTTTAGCGAAGCTCTGAGAAATAAAAGATCAAGTTTACCTTAATTATGGTTTAAGGATCAACAATTGAAGCACACAAATTCAAAATGCGATAGTTTCTGCAAACGCAAAATAATTCCAGATCAATTCAAATCATATTATAAAACCCAAATTTGGTAGTTATCTATTTTCTCTCCTTTTAGACAAATCATCAACTTTGATTTCAATTCCACTTTTATATCGAAAATTTTGCAATTTTGAGAGATTTGTGATTCAATTTTGAAAACTGAATAAGATTAATCTTGCTTCATTTTGTCTTAGGAGAGAGAAGGTAGTGATTGTATGAGTGAGAATAGAATTGATTGGTTTGAGAATTGAGAAAAAGAGTGATGATTTTTCCCGTTTTTACTTTTCCTTATTCTTTTAAGACAATAAAATGTAATGAGATGTTGTGACTTGTAAGGAGAGAGTGAGATTAATCTTGCTTCATTTTGCTTTAGGAGAGAGGTGGTAGTTGTAACGGTGAGAACAAGTATTTTTTTCTCCTTTTGCCCTTTTCCTTTTCTTCTGAGAGAATAAAGTATAATGCTGTTGGTAGGAGGGGTTACAAAGTGTGAAGAAAGAGTCATATTATTCTTGTTACATTCTTTTTTAGAAGATAAAAGGTAGTAGGGTTATAACGTGTGAGGAGAGAGTCATATTATTCTTACTACATTCTGTTTTACGAGAGAAAAAATGGTGGTTTTAGGGTTGAGAGCAGTTATATTTTTTCTTTTCTTTCCTTTTTCCTATTATTTTGAGAGAATAAAGTGTGATGGTGTTGTTAGTAGGGGTTGTTAGTTGTGAGGAGAGAGTCAGATTAATTTTGCTTTGTTGTGTTTTAGGAGAGAAAAAGTGGCGGTTGTAAGGTTGAGAGCAGTTATGTTTTTTTTTTCTTTTTTTCTTTTCTTTTGAGAGAATAAAGAGTAATGGTGTTGGTAGAAGGGGTTGTGATTTGTGAAGAGGGTCAGATTAATCTTAGTTCATTCTGTTTTAGGAGAGAAAATGTGGTGGTTGTAAGATTGAGAATGAAAATGGGATGTTATTTTTTTATTTCTTTTTTGTTTTCTTTTCCTTTTTTTTTTCCGAGAGAATGAAGAAAGCGTAACGATATTGATAGTAGATGTTTTTCTTTTTTCTTGTTCTTGTGAGAAAAGAAAGTATAATGAAGTTGGTAGTAGGGGTTATGAGTTGTGACTTGTGAGGAGAGAGGAGAGAGATAATTATAGTGACAAACATAGCATAACTTTATAAATTTAAAATTTTCAAACATCAAAAGAAATCACTTGTTGCAACCAAATTGCAACGTTATTATAACTAATTAATTTTTTTTTAAAAACTTTAAAACAAAATACATACATCATATTTTTTTAGTAAATTATTGTTTTATTATTAGTTTGAACGCATATACGAATATTATTGTAAAAAGATAATTGAATTTAGCTTTTATATTTTACTTTAAATTAGGTGTAAAGGCAGATTGGAAAAAAACGATGTAAATGTGATCACACCCATAAATAAAAGATAAAGTACAAACAATTGGATATCAAAAGTAATTTTGAAATACGAAAATTTAGATAAATGTCCTTATCATGTGTTGGTAGTAGGGTCTATTTTCTTATCTCTTTTTTTTCTAGGAGAAGAAAATGTGATGATGCTGGTAGTAGGGGTTGTGACTTGTGAGGAGAGAGATCAGATGATTATTATGGGTGATTAAAAAAAAAGTACGGTTACACAATCACATACACGGAACCGCTTAGAAGTTAGAACTGATGGGTCTAGACCGGGAATCGATCCTAATGGTTCTGGTTCGACATCTAATATTGAGGACCCACTTGTAGCAAAATTTGGTTATGGTTATACTTTATCTTCTTATTTAGATTTTAGATGCATTTATTTTGCAAAATTTCGATACACATGCATTTATATCTACTTATATTATATCTTTAGCCATGAAATCAACTACTATATATTAAAACGTAAGGCGAATCATAGCAATCCGCCATGTGGCGCCTCTCTAATACAATTTCAATGAACCGTGAATGTTCGTGTTTGTTAAAAATTGAACTTGTGACCTCTCACTTTAAGATACATAGTCTTTACCAACTAAGCTATGCATCACTATTTTTTTTTTTTATACAACAAATTATAATACCATGGATTGCTAAATAAATGATAAAAACTCAATATGAAGCGAATGGTCAAATAGCTCTTAATAATATTCTTTAATATGTATATTAAATCACATAAATGTATAATGAATAACAATAAGCAATTGCTTGTGTGATTATCTTTTAACATACTTGTGTGATCATTTTATTTTTAGTTTTTTTCCCCAATATCATAATTGTTCATTCATTCCAATTTTTTAAATTTCTTTAGCAATCGTGTATTCATGTTCAAAAATATTAACCGTTCAAAATTTAATTATTGTCAAACAAATTCAACTCACATAAATCCCTAATAATAAATGAACCATTGCTTGAGAAAAAAATATTAACAAATGATTATATTTGAAAATAATTAATCATCAATATATAGTTTGCGAAAACATTACACGCTAATGTAAAAGGGTTTCTTACATACTCTCTATATATTCACGTACTTAATATTTTATCTCTGTTTGCATCTGTTGAGAGTTACCCTGCTCTTCGGGTTGATCGTTCAATTGTGGGATAAAATTTTAAATTTGATTTTACCGAATTTAAGATTTTCTTAAAAGCTACTTAGCTAAAACTTATAAAATTTATTTAATAAGCGTTAAACTATTTTATTTATCAAATGATTCGGGACAACATCCGAGATCAAAGCTAGTTAATTATAAAAATATTAGATATTTATAAACTAGATATTGTGATGAATAATAGTGTAAAAAAATGTCAATTATTAATATATTTTTCTTTACGAACTAACAACCAATGAGAGAACAAATATATAGCGCTAAAGCTAAAGTGTCGCATACAAAAGAAATCAAAGGAAATATATTCATTTCTAATAGCGTAATTTTTTTTCTTCATTAGGCTTTTGAAGATATAATTTTCATGAATTTTACTAAAATATAATAAAAATTACGTTAGATTGTGAATTGGTAAGCGTAAGAAAATTACTAATCAATGGCGAAGCCAAGCCGCATTAAACTAGACCACGAACACTTCTTATATGAAGGATATTAGTATTTTTTTTTTTGACAAGATATTAGTATAGTTGTTGTACTTTGTAAAATATTAATTATATTTAATATATTTGACCCAACATAAGAGAGATTTAGAAATTCTCAAAAATTATTATTTTTTATAAACAGCTTTTGTTTTTAATATATTGAATGAATACATATTTGATAATATGGAGAAAAAATGGCCTAAATGGGACTAAAACCATGGGTAAATGCCTCACACTGCTAGAGATTATGGAGCTATGACTAGTGCTTGCCAAGTGATATGGATGAGAGTCATGCTTAGTGAACTAGTGTCCTAACCTCCTAAAATTTAGTTACATCTACGGATATATATATAAAGTAACACTATAACACCTAGAAAAATAAAAAAAATAATTTAATTAAGGAGTTTTTAATGTAGTTCTCACGGTTCTCATATAAAGAGGGTTCTTATTTGAACCTCTTCCTATACATAAAATAGCGGAAATATAGATGGAAATGTAGATTGAAAAATATATGTAAATGTGATCATATTCATTATTAAATTAAAAGATAAAGTACAAACACTAGGATATCAAAATTTTGAAACAAGATCGAAAATTGAGATACAGGTAACGTATCGTGTGTTTTCTCTTACGTTTCGGCTTTACTCCACCCTTTTCTAAACTAAAGGAAGAATAACTCTTCCTTTATTATTAATATTTTCAATGAATTGAAACATAAAAATAAAAAAAAAATATAAAAAACTTTAAAATGAAATACATACATCATTTTTTCTGAGTAAATTGATTTATTTTTTATTAATTTGAACACATCTACGGATATCATTGTATATATATATAAGGAAATATAGATGGAGATGTAGATTGAAAAATATATGTAAATGTGATCACACTCATTATTAAAAGATAAAGTACAAACATCGGGATATCAAAATTTTGAAACAAGAAAATTGAGATATAGGTAACGTATCCTGTTTTCTCTTACGTTTCGTCTTTACTCCACCGTTTTCTGAACTAAAGGAACAATAATTCTTGCTTTATCTTTTCTTTTATGGCTTTCAATATTAAAGTTGAATGAGTTTTATTTTATTTTTTATTTTTTATATATAAAAAAAACATTTCCTATGGTTGATTGTAGTGGTTGGTGTGTGCGGTACACCGATTAATAGGTAGTGGTTATTCATTAGTGGCCAGGTGGACTTGTTTTTGTTGCATCGCTATCGGACATCGGTGGTGCATTAGTTGTTGAGTAAGAAATGATGTTATTCACATAAATGGAATAGCAGAAAGGTGAAATTAAAATATCTCATTGAACTATTAACAAATCAGAGATATGTGGGTGAACATTTTAAAATAATCTATACTTCCTCTTCTCATTGATCCTGTAAAAGCTATCATAATTAAATTTCTTAAGATATATTCTTCATCATTATTACAAAAAATTTTAAATTATCATATTGGTTTGTGAATTGATAAGCTTAAAAATTTACTAATCAATGACAGAGGCACGCCTTAGCAAGCAAAGTCCCATACGACCATAACACCCCACCCTCACCCCATAAAAAGAATCAACTATCACCACCAAACCAAACAAACAACCACAAAATTACAACCATTAAAACAATTTAATTTAATGTAAATTAAAATATTAAATCCAAAAAAAAAAGGGAAAAGCATCAATTGAAAAAAATTCCCATAAACCCTAACCTTAACGAAGCTCTGAGAAAGAAAAGATCAAGCTTACCTGAAACGTGGTTTAATGATCAACAATCGAAGCACACAAATTCAAAACGCGATAATTTCTGCTAGCGCAAAACGATTCCAAATCAGTTTGAATTAAATTCTAAAACCCTAAATTGGTAGTTATCTATTTTCTCTCCTTTTAGATAAATCGTCAAGTTTGATTTCAATTTCACTTTTAAATTGAAAATTTTGCGATTCTGGAGAGATTTGTGATTTGATTTTTAGATCTGAGTGAGATAAGCTTGCTTAATTTTGTTTTAGGAGAGAGAAGATAGTGATTATATTGTAGGGGTGAGAAATGAGAACGAGAATGATGTTTTTTCCCTCTTTTCTTCTCTTTTTTCTTCTGAGAGAACAAGTGTAGTGAGAATGGTGACTTGTGAGGAAAGAGTGAGATTCATCTTGCTTTTTAGGAGAGAAAAGGTGAAGGTTTTAGGTGACTTGTGAAGAGAGTCAGATTATCTTGCTTTATTCTGTTTTAAAAGAGAAAAGGTGGTTGTTGTAAGGGTGAGAGCTGTTATGGTTTTTTTCTTTCCTTTCTCCTTTTCTTTTTCTTCTGACACAATAAAATGTGATGTTGATAGTAGGGGTTCTGACTTGTGAGGAGAGAGTCTTAATCTTGCTTCATTATGTTTTAGGAGAAAAAAGCTGGTGCAGTAAAAGTGAAAACGATTATTTTTTTTCTTGACTTTCCTTTTTCTCTAAGAGAATAAAGTATAATGTTTTTTTTTTTGGCAAATAAGTGTAATGGTGTTGGTCGCAAGGGTTATGACTTGTAAGGAGAGAGTCAAATTAATCTTATTTCATTCTGTTGTAGGAGAAAAAATGTGGTGGTCGTAAGAATGAGAACAAAATGATGTTATTGAAAAATGAGAAAGAGCAAGGATGAGAAAATGATGTTTCATTCTGTTTTTTTCTTTTTCTTTTTACCTTTTTCCTTTTCTTGTGAGAGAATAAAGTATAATGTTGTTGGTAGTATGGGTTATGACATGTGAGGAAAGAGTCATATTATTCTTGCTACATTCTATTTTAGGAGAGAAAAGTTAGTGGTTGTAAAGTTGAGAGCACTTATATTTATTTTATTTTATTTTTCTTTGTTTTTTTCATTTCTTTTGAGAGAATAAAGTGTGATGGTGTTGGTAGTAGGGGTTGTGAATTATGAGGAGAGGGAGTCAGCTTACTCTTGCTTCGTTCTGTTTTAGGAGAGAAATGTGGTAATTGTAGGGGTAAATGTAATTATGCTTTTTTTTTTTTACCTTTTTCCTTTATTCTGTGCGTAACGTTAATGGTAGTAGGGGTTGTGATTTGTTAGGAGAGTCGATCAATCTTGGTTCATTTTGATTTAGAAAGAAAAGGTGGTGATTGTAAGATTGAAAACAAAATAATATTTATGAAAAATAAGAAAGAGCAAGGATGTTATTTTTTATTTATTTATTTGTTTTTGTTTTCTTTTTCCGTTTTTTTAGAGAAGAAAGCATAACAACATTGATAAAAGATGTTTTTTTTTTGTTTACTTTTTCTTGTTCTTTTGAAAGACAGAAGTGTAATATGGTTGGTAGTAGGCATTGTGAGTTGTCACTTATAGGGGTGTGCAAAACCGGAAATCGGAAATTTTCCGATCCGGAAATTCGGATATCCGGATTTTCGGAACCAACAAAATTGATTCCGTATCCGTTCCGGAAAAACCGGAATTCCGGAAATTCGGATATCCGGAAAAACCGGATCGGAAATCCGGATATCCGGTTCCGAATTATATACTAGAATTTTCTCTAAAATTTACACATATACCCTTAAAAACCGGATCGGAAATCCGGAAAAATTTGGAAAAATCCGGAAAAATTCGGAAAAATCCGGAAAACCGGAATTCCGGATTTTGTTTTCCTTAAAAATCCGGAATCCGATTTTTTAAAAATCCATTCCGTATCCGATCCGGTTTCCGGTTTAAAAAACCGGATATCCGATCCGGTTTTTCCGGTTTTCAAAAATCTTAATCGGAATTCTGATTTTTCGGAACGGAATCGGAAAATTTCGGACCGGAAATTCGGAACCGTAAAATCTTGCACACCCCTAGTCACTTATGAGGAGAGAGATAATTATAGTGAGAATCATAGCTTAACTAAATGATAAAAAATTGTCCAACATCGAAAGACATCACTTGTTGCGACCAAATTGCAACATTATTGGAACTATTTAAATTTTAAAAAACTTTATAATTAATTATCATATTTTTTTAGTAAATTAAATTTTTTATTATTAATTTGAATGCATCTATGAGTATTATTATATAAAAAAAACAATTTCATTAAACTTTTAAATTTTAATTTAATGTAGCTGGAAAGGTAGATTGGGAAAAAATAAAATGCGAAAATGTGATCACACACACAAATAAAAGATAAAGTACAAACAACCGGATATCTTTTTAATTTGGAACAAGAAATAATTTGTTTTCTCTTATATTACGGCTTTACTCCACCTTTTCTAAAATAAAGAACTGATAATTCTCTCTTGTACTGATATTTCTTTCTTTTATCCACTCTTCTATTGCTATAAATATTAAAGTTAAATGAAGCCTTTTTTTTTTTTTATAACAGTTCCTATGGTTGATTGTGGACTTGTGGTGATTGGTGTGTGTGTGTGTAGTGGACCAATGGGTAGTGATCATTCATTAGTGGCCAGGAGGACTTGTTTCGGTTGCATTGCTATTGGTAGTTCATTAATGGTTGTTGTGTAAGATCGAATGATATTATAGACATAAATGGAATAGGAGAAAGGTGAAATTAAAAACGTCTCATTAAATTGTTAGCACATCAGAGATATGTATGCTAAATTTTCCAAATAAACTATACTCTCTCTTTTCATTGATCGTGTGAAAGTTATCATGTTTAGGGTTTCTTATAAGTTATATTTTTCATAGTACTTACAAAAATTTAAAAATCTTTAGCTTCTGAATTGATAAGCGTAAAAATTTGCTATCAATGATGAAGCCACACCTTAACAATTGTAGTCCCATACAGCCTTAACACCACACCCTTGCCCCCACCAATATTTAATTTAATTTAACTTAACAATTAAATCTAGAAAAAAAAAGAGAAAAAGAAGCAATTAAAAATATGCCATAAACCTTGCCTTTAGCGAAGCTCTGAGAAATAAAAGATCAAGTTTACCTTAATTATGATTTAAGGATCAACAATTGAAGCACTCAATTCAAAATGCGATAATTTCGACAAACGCAAAATAATTCTAGATCGATTCAAATCAGATTCTAAAATCTAAATTTGGTAGTTATCTATTTTCTCTCCTTTTACACAAATCGTCAACTTTTATTTCAATTTCATTTTTATGTCGAAAATTTTGCAATTTTGAGAGATTTGTGATTCAATTTTCAAATCTGAGTAAGATTAATCTTGCTTCATTTTGTCTTAGGAGAGAGAAGGTAGTGATTGTATGAGTGAGAATAGAATTGATTGGTTTGAGAATTGAGAAAAAGAGTGATGATTTTTCCCGTTTTTACTTTTCCTTATTCTTTTAAGACAATAAAATGTAATGAGATGTTGTGACTTGTAAGGAGAGAGTGAGATTAATCTTGCTTCATTTTGCTTTAGGAGAGAAAAGGTGGTAGTTGTAACGGTGAGAACAAGTATTTTTTTCTCCTTTTGCCCTTTTCCTTTTCTTCTGAGAGGAATAAAGTATAATGCTCTTGGTAGTATGGGTTATAACGTGAGCGGAAAGATTCATATTATTCTTGCTACATTTTGTTTTAGGAGAAAAAAGGTGGTGGTTGTAAGATTGAGAGCAGTTATATTTATTTAATTATTTTTCTTTTCTTTCCTTTTTCCATTTCTTTTAAGAGAATAAAGTGTGATGGTGTTGGTAATAAGGGTTGTGAATTGTGAGGAGAGAGAGTCAAATTACTCTTGCTTCGTTCTATTTTAGGCGAGAAAAGGAGGAGGTTGTAGGGGTAAGTGTAATTATGCTTTTTTTCCCCCTCTTTCCTTAGCTTTTTCCTTCATTCTGAGCGTAACGTTGATGGTAGTAGGGGTTGTGATTGTTAGGAGAGTCGATTAATCATGATTTGTTTTGAATTAGAAAAAAAGGTTGTTGTTGTAAGATTGAAGACGAAAATAATGTTTATGAAAAATAAAAAAGTGCAACGATGTTATTTTTTATTTATTTAATTGTTTATGAAATAATGTTTATCAAAAATAAGAAAGAACATGTATTTTTTTTTCATTTTTTCCTTTTCTTCTGAGTGAAAAAGGTATAATGCTGTTGGTTGTAGAGGTTATAAAGTGTCAGGAAAGAGTCATATAATTCTTGCTACATTCTGTTTTAGAAGAGAAAATGTGATGGTTGTAGGGTTGAGAGCAGATATATTTTTTATTTTATTTTTCTTTTCTTTCCTTTTTCCTTTTCTTCTAAGAAAATAAAGTATGATTGTGTTGGTAGTAAGGGTTGTAAATTATGAGGAGAGAGTCAGATTAATCTTGCTTTATTCTGTTTTAGGAGAGAAAAGTAGGTGGTTGTAGGAGTAAGAGCAATTATGCTTTTTTTCCCTCTTTCTTTTCTCCTTTATTTTGTGCGTTACGTTGTTGGTAGTAGGGGTTGTGATTTGTGAGAAGAGTCGATTAATCTTGGTTGATTTTGATTTAGTAGAGAAAAGGTGGTGGTTATAAGATTGAAAACATAAATAATGGTTAAGAATAATAAGAAAAAGTAGGGATATTATTTATTTATTTTTGTTTTCTTTTTTCCTTTTTTTTAGAGATTAAGCATAACAACATTGATAGTAGATGTTTTTTTTTGTTCACCTTTTCTTTTTCTTTTGAGAGATGGAAGTGTAATAAGGTTGGTAGTAGGCATTGTGACTTGTCACTTGTGAGGAGAGAGATAATTATTGTGAGAATCATATCTTAACATAACAATTAAAAATGATACAACATAGATAGAAATCACTTGGTGCAACCAAATTACAACAATATTGTAACTATTTAATTTCAAAAAAAAAAAAAAATTAAATACATACATCATATTTTTCAGTAAATTCATTTTTTATTATTAATTTGAACGCATCTATGGTTATTATTATTATTATAAAAAACAATTTCATTAAACATTTATATTTTAATTTAATGTAGGTGGAAAGTTAGATTGGGAAGAAAATATGAAAATGTGATCACACACATAAATTAAAGATAAAATACAAACAAACGAATATCAAATTTAATTTGGAACAAAAAATCATGTGTCTTCTCTTATGTTTCGGCTTTACTCCACCCTTTCTAAAATAAATAACTGATAACTCTTTCTTTTACTGATATATCTTTCTTTTATCCTTTCTTTTATGGCTATAAATATTGAAGTTAAATGAGGCCTTTTTTAAAAANAGTTAAATGAGGTCTTTTTATTTTTAAAATAACAATTCCTATGGTTGATTGTGGTGATTGGTGTGTTTGTAGTGGACCAATGGTTAGTGATTGTTCATTAGTGGCTGGGTGGACTTGTTTCGGTTGCATTGCTAATCGTGGTTCATTAATGGTTGTTAAGTAAGAATGATATTATAGACATAAATGGAATAGGAGAAATGTGAAATTAAAATGTCGCACTAAGGTCCTGTTCTCCTCGTCTTATTTTTACTTATTTTTAGCAAAAATAAGTTCAGATCAGCAAAAATAAGTTCAGTTCAGCAAAAATCAATTTCAATCCTTAATAAATTGTTCATGATTTCAGCAAAAATAAGTTCAGTTCAGCAGAAATAAGTTCAGATATGTAAAAGTAAGTTCAGTTCAGCAAAAATAAGTTTAAATCAGCAAAAATAAGTTCAGAACAGCAAAAATAAGTTGAGGAGAATAGGGCCTAATTGTTAGCACATCAGAGATATGTATGCGAAATATTTCAAATAAACTATACTCCCACTTCTCATTGATTGTGTAAAAGTTATCATGATTATTTTTTAATATATTTTTCATAATACTTTCAAAAATTTTAAAATCATTATCTTCTTAATTGATAAACGTAAAAAATTTGTAGGTGTAGTCCCTTAAAACCTGGACACAACACCCCAGCTCCCACCAATATTTAATTTAATTTAAATTAATTATTAAATCTAGGGAAAAAAGAGGAAAAGAAGCAATTAAAAATATTCCATAAACCTTGCCTCTAGCAAAGCTCCAGGAAATAAAAGATCAAGTTTACCTTAATTATGGTTTGAGGATCAACAATTGAAGCACACAAATTCAAAATGCCATAGTTTCTGCAAATTAAATGCAAAATAATTCCAGTTCAATTCAAATCAGATTCTAAAACCCAAATTTGGTAGTTATCTATTTTCTCTCCTTTTAGACAAATTGTAAACTTTGGTTTCAATTTCAATTTTATATCGGAAATTTTGCAATTTTTAGAGATTTGTGATTCAATTTTCAAATCTGAGTAAGATTAATCTTGCTTCATTTTGTCTTAGGAGAGAGATGGTAGTGATTGTAACAGTGATTGTATCAGTGAGAATAGAATTGATTGGTTTGAAAATTGAGAAAGAGAGTTATGGTTTTTCCCCTTTATTCTATTCTTTATTCTTCTAAGAGAATTAAATGTCATGAGATGTTGTGACATTTAAGGAGAGAGAGGGTTTAATCTTGCTTCATTTTGTTTTAAGAGAGAAAATGTGGTAATTGTAAATTTGTAACGGTGAGAACATGTATTTTGTTTTTCCTTTTTTCTTTTCTTATGAGAGAATAAAGTATAGTGCTGTTGGTAGTAGGGGTTATAATGTGTGAGGTAAGAGTCATATTATTCTTGCTGCATTCTGTTTTAGGAGAGAAAAGGTGGTGGTTGTAAGGTTTTTAAAAGTCATATTATTCTTGCTACATTCTGTTTTATTTTATTTTTCTTTTCTTTCCTTTTTCCTTTTCTTCTGAGAGAACAAAGTGTGATGGTGTTGGTACTAAGGGTTGTGAACTGTGCGGAGAGAGAGTCAGATTAATCTTACTTCTGTTTTAGGAGAGAAAATGTGGTAATTGTAGGGGTAAGAGCAATAATGCTTTTTTTCCTCTTTTCTTTTTCCTTTATTCTAAGCATAATGTTGTTGGTAGTTGGTGTTGTGATTTGGGAGGAAAGTCAATTTATCTTGGTTCATTTTGATTTAGTAGAGAAAAAGGTGGTGCTTGTAAGATTGAAAACAAAAACAATGTTTATGAAAAATAAAAAAGAGCAAGGATGTTATTTTTTATTTATTTATTTGTTTTTGTTTTCTTTTACCTTTTTTTTTCATTGAGAGAAGCAATCATAACAACATTGGCAGTAGAGTTTTTTCTTCACTTTTTGTTGTTCTTTTGAGAGACGAAAGTGTAATAAAGTTGGTAGTAAGCATTGTGACTTGTCACTTGTGAGGAGAGAGATAATTATAGTGAGAATCAAATCTTAACATAACAATTCAATTATACAACATAGAAAGAAATTGTTGCGACCAAATTGCAACAATATTGTAACTATTTAATTTAACAAAAATTATAATTAAGTACATACATAAGATTGTTTTAGTAAATTCACTTTTTATTATTAATTTGAACGCATCTATGGATATTATTATTAAAAAAACAATTTCATTAAACATTTATATTTTAATTTAATGTAGGTGGAAAGTTAGATTGGGAAAAAATATGAAAATGTGATCACACACATAAATTAAAGATAAAATACAAACAAACGAATATCAAATTTAATTTGGAACAAGAAATCATGTGTTTTCTCTTATGTTTCGGCTTTACTCCACCCTTTCTAAAATAATTAAAGAACTGATAACTCTTTCTTTTATCCTTTCTTTTATGGCTATAAAAATTAAAGTTAAATGAGGCCTTTTTTTAACAACAATTCCTATGGTAGATTGTGGTGATTGGTGTGTGTGTAGTGGAACAATGGGTAGTGGTTGTTCATTAGTGGTCGGGTGGACTTGTTTCGGTTGCATTGCTATTCATGGTTCATTGATGGTTGCTAAGTAAGAATGATATTATAGACATAAATTGAATAGGAGAAATGTGAAATTAAAATGTCTCACTAATTATTAGCACATCACAGATATGTATGCAAAAAATTTTCAAATAAACTATACTCCCACATCTCATTGATTGTGTAAAAGTTATCATGATTATTTTTTTAATATATTTTTCATAATACTTTCAAAAATTTTAAAATCGTTATCTTCTTAATTGATAAACGTAAAAATTTTGTAGGTGTAGTTCCTTAAAACCTTGACACAACACCCCAGCTCCCAGCAATATTTAATTTAATTTAAATTAATTATTAAATCTAAGGAAAAAAAGAGGAGAAAAAGCAATTAAAAATATGTCATAAACCTTGCCTCTAGCAAAGCTCCAAGAAATAAAAGATCTAGTTTACCTTAATTATGGTTTGAGGATCAACAATTGAAGCACACAAATTTCAAATGCGATAGTTTCTGCAAATTAAACGCAAAATAATTCTAGTTCAATTCAAATCAAATTCTAAAACCCAAATTTGGTAATTATCTATTTTCTCTCCTTTTCGACAAATCGTAAACTTTGATTTCAATTTCACTTTTATATCGGAAATTTTGCAATTTTTAGAGATTTGTGATTCAATTTTCAAATCTGAGTAAGATTAATCTTGCTTCATTTTGTCTTAGGAGAGAGATGGTAATGATTGTATCAGTGAGAATAGAATTGATTGGTTTAAAAATTGAGAAAGAGAGTTATGGTTTTTCCCCTTTATTCTATTCTTTATTCTTCTAAGAGAATTAAATGTAATGAGATGTTGTGACATTTAAGGAGAGAGAGGGTTTAATCTTGCTTCATTTTGTTTTAGGAGAGAAAATGTGGTAGTTGTAAATTTTAACGGTGAGAACATGTATTTCGTTTTTCCTTTTTTCTTTTCTTATGAGAGAATAAAGTATAATGCTGTTGGTAGTAGGGGTTATAATGTGTGAGGTAAGAGTCATATTATTCTTGCTGCATTCTGTTTTAGGAGAGAAAAGGTGGTGGTTGTAAGGTTTTTAAGAGTCATGTTATTCTTGCTANTAAGAGTCATATTATTCTTGCTACATTCTGTTTTATTTTATTTTTCTTTTCTTTCCGTTTTCCTTTTCTTCTGAGAGAATAAAGTGTGATGGTGTTGGTACTAAGGGTTGTGAATTGTGCGGAGAGAGAGTCAGATTAATCTTACTTCGTTCTGTTTTAGGAGAGAAAATGTGGTAATTGTAGGGGTAAGAGCAATAATGCTTTTTTTCCTCTTTCCTTTTTCCTTTATTCTAAGCATAACGTTGTTGGTAGTTGGTGTTGTGATTTGTGAGGAAAGTCGATTAATCTTGGTTCATTTTGATTTAGTAGAGAAAAGGTGGTGATTGTAAGATTGAAAACAAAAATAATGTTTATGAAAAATAAAAAAGAGCAAGGATGTTATTTTTCATTTATTTATTTGTTTTTGTTTTCTTTTACATTTTTTTTATTGAGAGAAGCAATCATAACAACATTGGTAGTAGAGTTTTTTTTCTTCACCTTTTCTTGTTCTTTTGAGAGACGGAAGTGTAATAAGGTTGGTAGTAGGCATTGTAGCTTGTCACTTGTGAGGAGAGAGATAATTATAGTGAGAATCAAATCTTAACATAACAATTCAATTATATAACATGGAAAGAAATTGTTGCGACCAAATTGCAGCAATATTGTAACTATTTAATTTTAAAAAAAATTATAATTAAATACATACATAAGATTGTTTTAGTAAATTCACTTTTTATTATTAATTTGAACACATCTATGGATATTATTATTTAAAAAAACAATTTCATTAAACATTTATATTTTAATTTAATGTAGGTGGAAAGATAGATTGGGAAAAAAATATGGAAACAAAAAATATTTTTTTTGAAAAATAAGAAAGAGCAAGGATGTTATTATTTATTTATTTATTTGTTTGTTTTTTTTTCTTTTACCTTTTTTTATTTTATTGAGAGGATAAATCCTAACAACATTGGTAGTAGAAGTTTTTTTTTCCTTCACTTTTTCTTGGTCTTTTGAGAGATGGAAGTGTAATAAGTTTGGTAGTATGCATTATGACTTGTCATTTGTGAGGAAAGTGATAATTATAGTGAGAATCATATCTTAACATAATAATTAAATTATACAACATAGAAAGCAATCACTTGTTGTGACCAATTAAATTGTAGAAATATTGTAACTATTTAAATTTTAAAAAAATTTATAATTAAATACNATAATTAAATAAATACATCATATTTTTTAGTAAATTAATTTTTTTATTATTAAAATGAACGCATCTATCAATATTATTATAAAATAAATCATTAAACATTTATATTTTAATTTAATGTAGGTGGAAAGTTAGATTGGCAAAAAAAAATATGGAATTGTGACCACACACACAACTTAAAGATAAAATACAAACAACCGGATATCAAATTTAATTTGGAACAAGAAATCATGCGTTTTCTCTTATGTTTCGGCTTAACTCCACCCTTTCGAAAATAAAGATTTGATAACTCTTTCTTTTACTGATATATCTTTTTTTTTTATCCTTTCTTTCATCACTATAAATGATAAAGTTAAATGAGGCCCTTTATTTAATAANATTTAATAGCAATTCCTGTCATTGATTATGGTGATTGGTGTGTGTGTGTAGTGGACCAATGGGTAGTGATTGT
The DNA here is from genome assembly GCA_016808085.1 of Suaeda aralocaspica. Taxonomy (NCBI): domain Eukaryota; kingdom Viridiplantae; phylum Streptophyta; class Magnoliopsida; order Caryophyllales; family Amaranthaceae; genus Suaeda; species Suaeda aralocaspica. Next base: position 6,412,979 of record PYUH01000120.1, on the reverse strand, counting down.
TCATTAGTGGCCAGGTTGACTTGTTTCGCTAGCATTGCTGTTGTAGGTTCAGTAATGGTTGTTAAGTAAGAATGATATTATTGACATAAATGGAATAGGAGAAAGGTGAAATTAAAATGTCTCACTAATTGTTAGCACATCATAGATATGTACGCGAAAATTATCAAATAAAGTATACATACTCCCTCTTTTCATTGATCGTGTAAAAGCTATCATGATTAGTGTTTTTTTTCAAATATATTTTTCGTAATACTTTCAAAAATTTTAAAATCATTAGCTTTTGAAGTGATATGCGTATAATTTTGCTATCAATGACGAAGCCACACCTTAACAAGAGTAGTCCCTTACAGCCTTAGCACCACATCCCAACCCCCACCAATATTTAATTTAATTTAAATTAGCAATTAAATCTAGAAAAAAAAGAGATAAAAAGAAGCAATTTAAAATATGCCATAAACCTTGCCTCTAGCAAAGCTCCGAGAAATAAAAGATCAAGTTTACCTTAATTATGGTTTGAGGATCAACAATTGAAGCACACAAATTCAAAATGCGATAGTTTCGACAAACGCTAAATAATTCTAGATCAACTCAAATCAGATTCTAAAACCCAAATTTGGTAGTTATCTATTTTTTCATCTTTTAGACAAATCGTCAACTTTGATTTCAATTTTGCTTTTATATCGGAAATTTTGCAATTCTGAGAGATTTGTGATTCAATTTTCAAATCTGAGTAAGATTAATCTTGCTTCATTTTGTCTTAGGAGAGGGAAGGTAGTGATTGTATGAGAGAGAATAGAATTGATTGGTTTGAGAATTGAGAAAGAGAGTGATGGTTTTTCCCCTTTTTTCTTTTCCTTACCCTTCTAAGAGAATAAAATGTAATGTGATGTTGTGACTTGTAAGGAGAGAGTGAGATTAATCTTGCTTTATTTTGTTTTAGGAGAAAAAAGATGGTATTTGTAATGATGAGAACATGTATTTTGTCTTCCTTTTTTCTTCTCTTATGAAAGAATAAAGTATAATGTTGTTGGTAGTAGGGATTATAACGTGTGAGGAAAGAGTCATATTATTCTTGCTACATTCTGTTTTAGAATAGAAAAGGTGGTGGTTGTAAGGTTTTTAAGAGTCATATTATTCTTGCTATATTTTATTATATTTTATTTTTCTTTTCTTACCTTTTTCCTTTCTTTCCTTTGTCCTTTTCTTTTGAGAGAATAGAGTGTGATGGTGTTGCTAGTAAGGGGTCCTGAATTGTGAGGAGAGAGAGTCAGATTAATCTTGCTTCGTTCTGTTTTATGAGAGAAAAGGTGGTGGTTGTAGGGGTAAGAGCAATTATGCTTTTTTTTCCTCTTTCATTTTTCCTTTATTCTGAGCGCAACGTTGTTGGTAGTAGTTGTTGTGTTTTGTGAGAATAGTTTATTAATCTTGGTTCATTTTGATTTAGTAGAGAAAAGGTGGTGGTTGTAAGATTGAAAACAAAAATAATGTTTATGAAAAATAAAAATGAGCAAGGATGTTATTTTATTTATTTATTTGTTTTTATTTTTTTCCCCCTTTTTTTAGAGAAGAAAGCATAACAACATTGATAGTAGATGTTTTTTTCCTTCACTTTTCTTGTTCTTTTGAGAGACGAAAGTGTAATAAGGTTGGTAGTAGGCATTTTGACTTGTCACTTGTGAGGAGAGAGATAATTATAGTGAGAATCATATCTTAACGTAATAATTAAATTATACAACATAGAAAGAAATCACTTGTTGCGACAAATTGCAGCAATATTGTAACTATTTAAATTTAAAAAAATTAGAATTAAATACATACATCAAATTTTTTTAGTAAACTAATTTTTTTATTATTAATTTGAACACATCTATAAATATTATTATAAAAAAAACAATTTCATTAAACATATATATTTTAATTTAATGTAGGTGGAAAGTTAGATTGGGCAAAAAAAATGGAAATGTGATCACACGCACAAATTAAAGATAAAATACAAACAACCGGATATGGAATTTAATTTGGAACAAGAAATCATGTGTTATCTCTTATGTTTCGGCTTTACTCCACCCTTTCTAAAATAAAGAACTGATAACTCTTTCTTTTACTGATATATCTTTTATCCTTTCTTTTATGGCTATAAATATTAAAGTTAAATGAGGCCTTTTATTTAATAACAATTCCTATGGTTGATTGTGGTGATTGGTGTGTGTGTAGTGAACCACTGGGTAGTGATTGTTTATTAGTGGTCGGGTGGACTTGTTTCGCTTGCATTGCTATTAGTGGTTCATTAATGGTTGTTGAGTAAAAATGATATTATAGACATAATTAAATGGAATAGGAGAAAGATGAAATTAAAATGGCTCATTAAATTGTTAGCACATCAGAGTTATGTACGCGTAAAATTTCAAATAAAATATACTCCCTCTTCTCATTGATCGTGTAAAAGTTATTATGATTTGGGTTTTTGTAAAGATATAATATTCATAATTCTTATAGAAATTTAAAAATCATTATGTTAGCTTCTGAATTGATAAGCGTAAAAAATTGCTACAAATGACGAAGCCATACCTTAATAGGCGTAGTCCATTATAGGCTTACAGCCTTAACATCCCAGCCTAGCCCCCTCCAATATTTAATATAATTTAAATTAACAAATTAAATCCAAATAAAGAACAGAGGAAAAAGAGCAATTACAAATATCCATAAACCCTGTCTCTAGCGAAATTCTGAGAAAGAAAAGATCAAGTTTTCCTTAATTATGATTTAAGGATCAACAATTAAAGCACACAAATTTAAAATGCTATAGTTTCTGCAAGCGCAAAACAATCCCAATTCATCAATTCAAAATAGATTCTAAAACTCAAGTTTGGTAGTTATCTATTTTCTCTCCTCTTAGATTTATCATCAACCTTCGATTTTCAGATTTGAGTGAGATTAATGTTACTTCATTTTGTTTTAGGGGAGAGAAGGTAGTGTTTGTATGGGTGAGAATAGAAGTGACAGATTTTAGAAAGAGAGTGATGCTTTTCCCCCTCTTTTCTTTTCCTTATTCTTCTAAGAGAAAAAAAAATATAATGGTGGGTTTTGACTTGTAAGGAGAGAGTGAGATTAATCTTGCTTCATTTTGTTTTAGGAGAGAAAAGGTGGTAGGTGTAACGGTGAGAACAATTATTTTTTTTTCTTTTTACCTTTTCTTCTGAAAGAATAGAGTACAATGATGTTGGTTGTAGGGGTTATAACTTGTGAAGAAAGAGTCATATTATTCTTGTTTCATTCTGTTTTAGGAGAGAAAAGTGGTGGTTGTAATGTTGTGAGCAGTTATATTTATTTTTATTTTTTCCTTTCTTTCCTTTTTCCTCTTCTTTTGAGAGAACTTAGTGTAACGGTCTTGGTAGCAGGGGTTGTAAATTGTGAGGTGAGAGTCAGTTTAATTTTGCTAAGTTCTGTTTTAGGACATAAAAAGTTGCGGTTGTAAGGGTGAAAGGAGTTATGTTTTTTTTTTCTTTTCATTTGAGAGAATGAAGTGTAATGGTGTTGGTAGAAGGGGATGTGATTTGTGAGGAGAGTTAGAGTAAACTTGATTCATTCTGTTTTAGGAGAGAAAAGGTGGTGGTTGTAAGATTGAGAACGAAAATGGGATGTAATTTTTTATTTCTTTTTTGGTTTCTTTTTCCATTTTTTCTGAGAGAAGAAAACGTAACGGTATTGATAGTAGATGTTTTTCCTTTTTTTTGTTCTTGTGATAAAAGAAAGTATAATGAAGTTGGTAGTAGGGGGTCATGAGTTGTGACTTGTGAGGAGAGAGAAAATTATAGTGACAAACATAGCATAGCTTGATAAGTTTAAAATTATCAAACATAAAAAGTTGAATGAGGTTTTTTTTGGTAGATGGAAATTTAGATTGAAAAATATATGTAAATCACACTCATTATTAAAAGATAGAGTACAAACTTCGTGATATCAAAATTTTTAAACAAGAAAATTGAGATATAGGTAACGTATCATGTGTTTTCTCTTACGTTTCGGCTTTACTCCACTTTTTTCTGAACTAAAGGAACAATAATTCTTCCATTATCCTTTCTTTTATGGCCTTTAATATTAAAGTTGAATGTCGTTTTTTTTGTAGATGCAAATGTAGCTTGAAAAATATTTGTAAATCATATCCATTATTAAAAGATAAAGTAAAAACATCGGAATATCAAAATTTTGAAACAAAAAAATTGAGATATAGGTAACGTATCGTGTGTTTTCTCTGACGTTACGACTTTACTCCACTTTTTTCTGACCTAAAGGAACAATAATTCTTCCTTTATCCTTTCTTTAATGGCTTTTAATATTAAAGTTAATTAGGTTTTTTTTGGTAGATGGAAATGTAGATTGAAAAATATATGTAAATCACACCCATTATTAAAAGTTAAAGTACAAACATCGGGACATCAAAATTTTGAAACAAGAAAATTGAGATATACGTAACGTATCGTGTGTTTTCTCTTACGTTTCGGCTTCACTCCACTTTTTTCTGAACTGAAGGAACAAAAATTCTCCCTTCCTTTCTTTTATGGCTTTCAATATTAAAGTTGAATAAGGTTTTTTGTGGTAGATGGAAATGTAGATTGAAAAATGTATGTAAATCACAATCATTATTAAAAGATAAAGTACAAACATCGGGATATCAAAATTTTGAAACAAGAAAATTGAGATATAGGTAACATATCGTGTTTTCTCTACGTTTCGGATTACTCCACCTTTTTCTGAACTAAAGGAAAATAATTCTTCCTTTATCCTTTATTTTATGACTTTTGATATTAAAGTTGAATGGGTTTTTTTAGATGGAATTGTAGATTGAAAATTTTATGTAAATCAAACCCATTAATAAAAGATAAAGTACAAACATCGAGATAACAAAATTTTGAAACAAGAAAAATGAGATATAGGTAACGTATCATGTGTTTTCTCTTACGTTTCGGCTTTACTCCTTTTCTGAACTAAAGGAACAATAATTCTTCATTTATCCTTTCTTTTATGTCTTTCAATATTAAAGTTAAATGAGGTTTTTTTTTGTAGATAGAAATGTATATTGAAAAATATATGTAAATCACACCCATTTTTAAAAGATGAAGTACTAACATCGAGATATCAAAATTTTGAATCAAGAAAATTGAGATATAGGTAACGTATTGTGTGTTTTCTCTTACGTCTCGGCTTTACTCCACCTTTTCTGAACTAAAGGAATAATAATTCTTCCTTTATCCTTTCTTTTATGGCTTTCAATATTAAAGTTGAATGAGGTTTTTTTTTTTTGCTAAACGGAAATGTAGATTGAAAAATATATATAAATCACACTCATTATTAAAAGATAAAGTACAAACATTGGGATATCAAAATTTTGAAACAAGAAAATTGAGATATTGGTAACGTATCGTGTGTTTTCATTTATGTTTCGACTTTACTCCACTTTTTTCTGAACTGAATGATCAAAAATTCTTCCTTCCTTTCTTTTATGGCTTTCAATATTAAAGTTGATTAAGGTATTTTGTGGTAGATGGAAATGTGGATTGAAAAATGTATGTAAATCACAACCAATATTAAAAGATAAAGTACAAACATCGGGATATCAAAATTTTGAAACAAGAAAATTGAGATATAGGTAACGTATCATGTTTTCTCTTACGTTTCGGATTACTCCACCTTTTCCTGAATTAAAGGAACAATAATTCTTCCATTATCCTTTCTATTATGACTTTCAATATTAAAGTTGAATGGGTTTTTTTAGATGGAAATGTGGATTGAAAAATTTATGAAAATCACACCCATTATTAAAAGATAAAGTACAAACATCGGGATATCAAAATTTTGAAACAAGAAAATTGAGATATAGGTAACGTATCATGTTTTCTCTTACGTTTCGGATTACTCCACCTTTTCCTGAATTAAAGGAACAATAATTCTTCCATTATCCTTTCTATTATGACTTTCAATATTAAAGTTGAATGGGTTTTTTTAGATGGAAATGTAGGTTGAAAATTTTATGTAAATCACACCCATTATTAAAAGATAAAGTACAAACATCGGGATATCAAAATTTTGAAACAAGAAAATTGAGATATAGGTAACGTATCATGTTTTCTCTTACGTTTCGGATTACTCCACCTTTTCCTGAATTAAAGGAACAATAATTCTTCCATTATCCTTTCTTTTATGACTTTCAATATTAAAGTTGAATGGGTTTTTTTAGATGGAAATGTGGATTGAAAAATTTATAAAAATCACACCCATTATTAAAAGATAAAATACAAACATCGGGATATCAAAATTTTGAAACAAGAAAAATGAGATATAGGTAACGTATCATGTGTTTTCTCTTACGTTCCGGCTTTACTCCACCTTTTTCTGAACTAAAGGAACAATAATTTTTTCTTTATCCTTTCTTTTATGTCCTTCAATATTAAAGTTGAATGAGGTTTTTTTTTGTAGATGGAAATGTATATTGAAAAATATATGGAAATCACACCCATTTATAAAAGATAAAGTACAGACATCGAGATATCAAAATTTTGAAANGAGATATCAAAATTTTGAACCAAGAAAATTGAGATAATATAAATAACGTGTTGTGTGTTTTCTGTTACGTTTCGGCTTTACTCCACCTTTTTCTGAACTAAAGGAATAATAATTATTCCTTTATCCTTTCTTTTATGGCTTTTAATATTAAAGTTGAATGAGGTTTTTTTTTTGCTAAATGGAAATGTAGATTGAAAAATATATGTAAATCACACTCATTATTAAAAGATAAAGTACAAACATTGGGATATCTCAATTTTCTTGTTTCAAAATTTTGAAACAAGAAAAAATTGAGATATTGGTAACGCATCGTGTGTTTTCTCTTACGTTTCGGCTTTACTCCACCTTTTTCTGAACTAAAGGAACAATAATTCTTCCTCGATTTTTTCTTTTATGACCTTCAATATTAAAGTTGAATGGGTTTTTTTAGATGGAAATGTAGGTTGAAAATTTTATGTAAATCACACCCATTATTAAAAGATAAAGTACAAACATCGGGATATCGAAATTTTGAAACAAGAAAAATGAGATATAGGTAACGTATCATGTGTTTTCTCTTACGTTTTGGCTTTACTCCACCTTTTTCTGAACTTAAGGAAAAATAATTCTTCCTTTATCCTTTCGTTTATGTCTTCCAATATTAAAGTTGAATGAGGTTTTTTTTTAGATGGAAATGTAGATGGAATGATATATGTATATCACACCCATTTTTAAAAGATAAAGTACAGACATCTAGATATCAATATTTTGAAACAAGAAAATTAAGATATTGGTAACGTATCGTGTGTTTTCTCTTACGTTTCGACTTTACTCCACATTTGTCAGAACTAAAGGAACAATAATTCTTCCTTTATCCTTTCTGTTATGGCTTTCAATATTAACGTTAATGAGGTTTTTTTTGTTGATTGAAATGTAGATTGAAAAATATATGTAAATCACACCCATTATTAAAAGTTAAAGTACAAACATCGGGACATCAAAATTTTAAAACAAGAAAATGTGATATAGGTAACATATCGTGTGTTTTTGCTTACGTTTCGGCTTTACTTCACCTTTTTCTGAACTAAAGGAAAAATAATTCTTCCTTTATCCTTTCGTTTATGTCTTCCAATATTAAAGTTGAATGAGGTCTTTTTTTAGATGGAAATGTAGATGGAATGATATATGTATATCACACCCATTTTTAAAAGATAAAGTACAAACATCGAGATATCAATATTTTGAAACAAGAAAATTGAGATATTGGTAACGTATCGTGTGTTTTCTCTTACGTTTCGGCTTTACTCCACATTTGTCAGAACTAAAGGAACAATAATTCTTCCTTTATCTATCCTTTCTTTTATGGCTTTTAATATTAAAGTTGAATGAGGTTTTTTTTTGTAGATGGAAATGTAGATTGAATAATATATGTAAATCACACCCATTTTGAAAAGATAAAGTACAAACACTGGGATATCAAAATTTTAAAACAAGAAAATTGAGTTATAGGTAACGTATTGTGTGTTTTCTCTTACTTTACGGCTTTACTCCACCTTTTTATGAACTAAAGGAACAATAATTCTTCCTTTATCCTTTCTTTTATGCTTTCAATATTAAAGTTGAATGAGGTTTTTTTTTGGAAGATGATAATATAGATTGAAAAATATATATAAATCACACCCATTATTAAAAGATAAAAGTACAAACATTGGGATATCAAAATTTTGAAACAAGAAAATTGAGATATTGGTAACGTATCGTGTGTTTTCTCTTACGTTTCAGCTTTACTCCACCTTTTTCATAACTAAAGGAACAATAATTCTTCCTTTATCCTTTCTTTTATGGCTTTTAATATTAAAGTTAATAAAGTTTGTTTTGGTAGATGGAAATGTAGAATGAAAAATGTATGTAAATCACACCCATTATTAAAAGTTAAAGTACAAACATCGGGACATCAAAATTTTGAAATAAGAAAATTGAGATATAGGTAACATATCATGCGTTTTCTCTTACGTTTCGGCTTTACTCCACTTTTTTCTGAACTAAAGGAATAATAATACTTCTTTTATCCTTTCTTTTATTGCTTTCAATATTAAAGTTGAATGAGGTTTTTTTGGTAGATGGAAATGTAGATTGAAAAATATATGTAAATCACACCCATTATTAAAAGATAAAGTACAAACATCGGGATATCAAAATTTTGAAACACGAAAATTGAGATATAGGAAACGTATCGTGTGTTTTCTCTTACGTTTCGGCTTTGCTCCTCCTTTTTCTAAACTGAAGGAACAATAATATTTCCTTATCCTTCTTTTATGGCTTTCATTTCCTATGGTTTAATATAGTGGTTGGTGTGTGCGGTGGACTGATTAATGGGTAGTGGTTATTTGGTATTGGCCGGGTGGACTTGTTTTTGTTGCATCGCTATCAGTGGTGCATTAGTTGTTGAGTAAGAATGATGTTATTCACATAAATGGAATAGGAGAAAGGTGAAATTAAAATGTCTCATTGAACTATAAACAAATCAGAGATATGTGGGCGAAAATTTTCAAATAATCTATACTTCCTCTTCTCATTGATCCTGCAAAAACTATAGGGATTAAATTTCTTAAGATATATTTTTCATCATTATTACAAAATATTTTAAATTATCATGTTGGTTTGTGAATTGATAAGCGTAAAAGTTTACTAATCAATGACGAAGGCACACCTTAGCAAGCAAAGTCCCTTACGGCCTTAACATCCCACCCTCACCCCATTAAAAAAAAAATCGACTATCACCATCAAACCAAACAAACAACCCCAAAATTACAACCATTAAAACAATTTCATTTAATGTAAATTAACAAATTAAATCCAAAAAAAAGGGAAAAGCATCAATAAAGTGTAAGGGTGGTTGTGGGGGTTGTGGGGGTGAGAGCAATTATATATATATATATATATATATATATATATTTTTTTTCCTTTCCTTTTTTTCCTTTTTTTTATGAGAGAATAAAGTGTAAGGGTGTTGGTAGTAGGGGTTGTGACTTGTGAGGAAAGAGTCACATTATTCCTGCTTCATTCTCTTTTAAGAGAGAAAACGTGGTGGTTGTTGGAGTGAGAGTAGTTATGTTTTTTTTTTTTTTCTTTCCTTTTTCCTTTTTTTCTAGAGAATAAAGTGTAATGGTGTTAGTAGTAGGGGTTGTAACTTGTGAGGAGAGTCAGATTAATCTTGCTTCAATCTGTTTTAGGAGAGAAAAAGTGGTGATTGTAAGGATGAAAATAAAAATGTTGTTTTTGGAAAAAATAAAAATAAAGAAGAGAGCAGTGATGTTATTTTTTTGTATTTATTTTTATGTTTTCTTTTTCCATTTTTTAAGAGAAAACAACGTAAGGGTAGTAGTTTTTCTTTTCCTTTCTTTTTCGCTATTCTTCTGAGAGAAGAAACTGTAATGAGGTTGGTAGTAGGGGCGGTTCTGAGATGTGACTTGTGAGGAAAGGAATAATTATAATAAGAATCATAGCATAACTTGGTAAGTTCAAAATTATCAAACACAAAAAGAATACACTTGTTGCAGCCAAATTGCAGCATCATTGTAACTAATTAAATTAAAAAAGAAACCTTTAAAAATAAACACATACATCATATTTTTTTGAGTAAATTATTATTTTTTATTATTAATTTGAACGCATCTACGAATATTATTGTGAAAAAAATTACTTTAACTTTTATTATTTTTACTTTAATGTAGGTGGAAAGGTAAAATGGGGAAAACATATGTAAATGTGATTACACCCATAAATAAAAGATAAAGTACAAACAGTCGGATATCAAATTTAAGTTGGAACAAGAAATCATGTGTTTTCTCTTATGTTTCGGCTTTACTCCACCCTTTCTAAAATAAAGAACTGATAATTCTTTCTTTTACTGATATATCTTTCTTTTATGGCTTTAAAATAATATTAAAGTTAAATGAGGCTTTTTTTCCTAACAATTCCTATGGTTGACTGTGGTAATTGGTTTGTGTGTGTGTGTAGTGGACCAATGGGTATTGATTGTTGTGGCCGGGTTAACTTGTTTCGGTTGCACTGCTATTGGTGGTTCATTAATGGTTGTTAAGTAAGATTGATATTATTGACATAATTGGAATAAGAGAAAGGTGAAATTAAAATATCTTATTAAATTGTTAGCACCTCAGAGATATGTACGCGAAAAATTTCAAATAAATTATACTCCCTCTTCTCATCGTGTAAAAGTTATCAGGATTAGGGTTTTATAAGATATATTTTTCATAATACTTACAGAAAATTTAATAATCATTAGCTTTTGAATTGATAAGCGTAAAATTTGCTATCAATGAAGAAGCCACACCTTAACAGGTGTAGTTCCTTACATCATTAACACCAAACCCCAGCCTCCACCAATATTTAAATTAACAATTAAATCCAGAAAAAAGAGGAAACGAAGCAATAAAAAATATGCCATAAACCTTGCCTTTAGCGAAGCTCTGAGAAATAAAAGATCAAGTTTACCTTAATTATGGTTTAAGGATCAACAATTGAAGCACACAAATTCAAAATGCGATAGTTTCTGCAAACGCAAAATAATTCCAGATCAATTCAAATCAGATTATAAAACCCAAATTTGGTAGTTATCTATTTTCTCTCCTTTTAGACAAATCATCAACATTGATTTCAATTTCACTTTTATATCGAAAATTTTGCAATTTTGAGAGATTTGTGATTCAATTTTGAAAACTGAATAAGATTAATCTTGCTTCATTTTGTCTTAGGAGAGAGAATGTAGTGATTGTATGAGTGAGAATAGAATTGATTGGTTTGAAAATGAGAAAGAGAGTGATGGTTTTTCCCCTTTATTCTATTCTTTATTTTTCTAAGAGAATAAAATGTAATGAGATGTTGTGACTTGTAAGGAGAGAGTGAGATTAATCTTGCTTCATTTTGTTTTAGGAGAGAAAATGTGGTAGTTGTAATGGTGAGAACAAGTTTTTTTTTTTTTTTCCTTTTTTCTTTTTCCTTTTCTTCTGAGAGAATAAAGTATAATGCTGTTGGTAGGAGGGGTTACAATGTGTGAAGAAAGAGTCATATTATTCTTGTTACATTCTTTTTTAGAAGATAAAAGGTAGTAGGGTTATAACGTGTGAGGAGAGAGTCATATTATTCTTGCTACATTCTGTTTTACGAGAGAAAAAGTGGTGGTTTTAGGGTTGAGAGCAGTTATATTTTTTCTTTTCGTTTTCTTTTCTTTCCTTTTTCCTATTATTTTGAGAGAATAAAGTGTGATGGTGTTGTTAGTAGGGGTTGTTAGGTGTGAGGAGAGATTTAGATTAATTTTGCTTTGTTGTGTTTTAGGAGAGAAAAAGTGGCGGTTGTAAGGTTGAGAGCAGTTATGTTTTTTTCTTTCTTTTTTTCTGTTCTTTTGAGAGAATAAAGAGTAATGGTGTTGGTAGAAGGGGTTGTGATTTGTGAAGAGAGTCAGATTAATCTTAGTTCATTCTGTTTTAGGAGAGAAAATGTGGTGGTTGTAAGATTGAGAATGAAAATGGGATGTTATTTTTTTTATTTCTTGTTTGTTTTCTTTTCCTTTTTTTTTTTCCGAGAGAAGAAAGCGTAACGATATTGATAGTAGATGTTTTTCTTTTTTCTTGTTCTTGTGAGAAAAGAAAGTATAATGAAGTTGGTAGTAGGGGTTATGAGTTGTGACTTGTGAGGAGAGAGGAGAGAGATAATTATAGTGACAAACATAGCATAACTTTATAAATTTAAAATTTTCAAACATCAAAAGAAATCACTTGTTGCAACCAAATTGCAACGTTATTATAACTAATTAATTTTTTTTAAAAAACTTTTAAACGAAATACATACATCATATTTTTTTAGTAAATTATTGTTTTATTATTAGTTTGAACGCATATACGAATATTATTGTAAAAAGATAATTGAATTTAGCTTTTATATTTTACTTTAAATTAGGTGTAAAGGCAGATTGGAAAAAAACGATGTAAATGTGATCACACCCATAAATAAAAGATAAAGTACAAACAATTGGATATCAAAAGTAATTTTGAAATACGAAAATTTAGATAAATGTCCTTATCATGTGTTGGTAGTAGGGTCTGTTTTCTTATCTTTTTTTTCTAGGAGAAGAAAATGTGATGATGCTGGTAGTAGGGGTTGTGACTTGTGAGGAGAGAGATCAGATGATTATTATGGGTGATTAAAAAAAAAGTACGGTTACACAATCACATACACGGAACCGCTTAGAAGTTAGAACTGATGGGTCTAGACCGGGAATCGATCCTAATGGTTCTGGTTCGACATCTAATATTGAGGACCCACTTGTAGCCAAATTTGGTTCTGGTTATACTTTATCTTCTTATTTAGATTTTAGATGCATTTATTTTGCAAAATTTCGATACACATGCATTTATATCGACTTATATTATATCTTTAGCCATGAAATCAACTACTATATATTAAAACGTAAGGCGAATTATAGCAATCCGCCATGTGGCGCCTCTCTAATACAATTTCAATGAACCGTGAATGTTCGTGTTTGTTAAAAATTGAACTTGTGACCTCTCACTTTAAGATACATAGTCTTTACCAACTAAGCTATGCATCACTATTATTTTTTTTTTATACAACAAATTATAATACCATGGATTGCTAAATAAATGATAAAAACTCAATATGAAGCGAATGGTCAACTAGCTCTTAATAATATTCTTTAATATGTATGTTAAATCACATAAATGTATAATGAATAACAATAAGCAATTGCTTGTGTGATTATCTTTTAACATACTTGTGTGATCATTTTACTTTTAGTTTTTTTTCCCCAATATCATAATTGTTCATTCATTCCAATTTTTTAAATTTCTTTAGCAATCGTGCATTCATGTTCAAAAATATTAACCGTTCAAAATTTAATTATTTTCAAACAAATTCAACTCACATAAATCCCTAATAATAAATGAACCATTGCTTGAGAAAAAAAATTAACAAATGATTATATTTGAAAATAATTAATCATCAATATATAGTTTGCGAAAACATTACATGCTAATGGAAAAGGGTTTCTTACATACTCTCTATATATTCACGTACTTAATATTTTATCTCTGTTTGCATCTGTTGAGAGTTACCCTGCTCTTCGGGTTGATCGTTCAATTGTGGGATAAAATTTTAAATTTGATTTTACCGAATTTAAGATTTTCTTAAAAGCTACTTAGCTAAAACTTATAAAATTTATTTAATAAGCGTTAAACTATTTTATTTATCAAATGATTCGGGACAACATCCGAGATCAAAGCTAGTTAATTATAAAAATATTAGATATTTATAAACTAGATATTGTGATGAATAATAGTGTAAAACAATGTCAATTATGAATATATTTTTCTTTACGAACTAACAACCAATGAGAGAACAAATATATAGCGCTAAAGCTAAAGTGTCGCATACAAAAGAAATCAAAGGAAATATATTCATTTCTAATAGCGTAATTTTTTTTCTTCATTAGGCTTTTGAAGATATAATTTTCATGAATTTTACTAAAATATAATAAAAATTACGTTAGATTGTGAATTGGTAAGCGTAAGAAAATTACTAATCAATGGCGAAGCCAAGCCGCATTAAACTAGACCACGAACACTTCTTATATGAAGGATATTAGTATTTTTTTTTTTGACAAGATATTAGTATAGTTGTTGTACTTTGTAAAATATTAATTATATTTAATATATTTGACCCAACATAAGAGAGATTTAGAAATTCTCAAAAATTATTATTTTTTATAAACAGCTTTTGTTTTTAATATATTGAATGAATACATATTTGATAATATGGAGAAAAAATGGCCTAAATGGGACTAAAACCATGGGTAAATGCCTCACACTGCTAGAGATTATGGAGCTATGACTAGTGCTTGCCAAGTGATATGGATGAGAGTCATGCTTAGTGAACTAGTGTCCTAACCTCCTAAAATTTAGTTACATCTACGGATATATATATAAAGTAACACTATAACACCTAGAAAAATAAAAAAAATAATTTAATTAAGGAGTTTTTAATGTAGTTCTCACGGTTCTCATATAAAGAGGGTTCTCATTTGAACCTCTTCCTATACATATATATAGCGGAAATATAGATGGAAATGTAGATTGAAAAATATATGTAAATGTGATCATATTCATTATTAAATTAAAAGATAAAGTACAAACACTAAGATATCAAAATTTTGAAACAAGATCGAAAATTGAGATACAGGTAACGTATCGTGTGTTTTCTCTTACGTTTCGGCTTTACTCCACCCTTTTCTAAACTAAAGGAACAATAACTCTTCCTTTATTATTAATATTTTCAATGAATTGAAACATAAAAATAAAAAAAAATATAAAAAACTTTAAAATGAAATACGTACATCATTTTTTTTNTACATCATTTTTTCTGAGTAAATTGATTTATTTTTTATTAATTTGAACACATCTACGGATATCATTGTATATATATATAAGGAAATATAGATGGAGATGTAGATTGAAAAATATATGTAAATGTGATCACACCCATTATTAAAAGATAAAGTACAAACATCATGATATCAAAATTTTGAAGCAAGAAAATTGAGATATAGGTAACGTATCCTGTTTTCTCTTACATTTCGTCTTTACTCCACCGTTTTATGAACTAAAGGAACAATAATTCTTGCTTTATCTTTTCTTTTATGGCTTTCAATATTAAAGTTGAATGAGTTTTATTTTATTTTTTATTTTTTATATATAAAAAAAACATTTCCTATGGTTGATTGTAGTGGTTGGTGTGTGCGGTACACCGATTAATAGGTAGTGGTTATTCATTAGTGGCCGGGTGGACTTGTTTTTGTTGCATCGCTATCGGTGGTGCATTAGTTGTTGAGTAAGAAATGATGTTATTCACATAAATAGAATAGCAGAAAGGTGAAATTAAAATATCTCATTGAACTATTAACAAATCAGAGATATGTGGGTGAACATTTTAAAATAATCTATACTTCCTCTTCTCATTGATCCTGTAAAAGCTATCATGATTAAATTTCTTAAGATATATTCTTCATCATTATTACAAAAAATTTTAAATTATCATATTGGTTTGTGAATTGATAAGCCTAAAAATTTACTAATCAATGATAGAGGCACGCCTTAGCAAGCAAAGTCCCATACGACCATAACACCCCACCCTCACCGCATAAAAAGAATCAACTATCACCACCAAACCAAACAAACAACCACAAAATTACAACCATTAAAACAATTTAATTTAATGTAAATTAAAATATTAAATCCAAAAAAAAAAAAGGAAAAGCATCAATTGAAAAAAATTCCCATAAACCCTACCCTTAACGAAGCTCCGAGAAAGAAAAGATCAAGCTTACCTGAACCGTGGTTTAATGATCAACAATCGAAGCACACAAATTCAAAACGCGATAATTTCTGCTAGCGCAAAACGATTCCAAATCAGTTTGAATTAAATTCTAAAACCCTAAATTGGTAGTTATCTATTTTCTCTCCTTTTAGATAAATCGTCAAGTTTGATTTCAATTTCACTTTTAAATTGAAAATTTTGCGATTCTGGAGAGATTTGTGATTTGATTTTTAGATCTGAGTGAGATTAAGCTTGCTTAATTTTGTTTTAGGAGAGAGAAGATAGTGATTATATTGTAGGGGTGAGAAATGAGAACGAGAATGATGTTTTTTTCCCTCTTTTCTTCTCTTTTTTCTTCTGAGAGAACAAGTGTAGTGAGAATGGTGACTTGTGAGGAAAGAGTGAGATTCATCTTGCTTTTTAGGAGAGAAAAGGTGAAGGTTTTAGGTGACTTGTGAAGAGAGTCAGATTATCTTGCTTTATTCTGTTTTAAAAGAGAAAAGGTGGTTGTTGTAAGGGTGAGAGCTGTTATGGTTTTTTTCTTTCCTTTCTCCTTTTCTTTTTCTTCTGACACAATAAAATGTGATGTTGATAGTAGGGGTTCTGACTTGTGAGGAGAGAGTCTTAATCTTGCTTCATTATGTTTTAGGAGAAAAAAGCTGGTGCAGTAAAAGTGAAAACGATTATTTTTTTTCTTGACTTTCCTTTTTCTCTAAGAGAATAAAGTATAATGGTTTTTTTTTTTGGCAAATAAGTGTAATGGTGTTGGTCGCAAGGGTTATGACTTGTAAGGAGAGAGTCAAATTAATCTTATTTCATTCTGTTGTAGGAGAAAAAATGTGGTGGTTGTAAGAATGAGAACAAAATGATGTTATTGAAAAATGAGAAAGAGCAAGGATGAGAAAATGATGTTTCATTCTGTTTTTTTTCTTTTTCTTTTTACCTTTTTCCTTTTCTTGTGAGAGAATAAAGTATAATGTTGTTGGTAGTATGGGTTATAACATGTGAGGAAAGAGTCATATTATTCTTGCTACATTCTGTTTTAGGAGAGAAAAGTTGGTGGTTGTAAAGTTGAGAGCACTTATATTTAATTTATTTTATTTTATTTTTCTTTGTTTTTTTCATTTCTTTTGAGAGAATAAAGTGTGATGGTGTTGGTAGTAGGGGTTGTGAATTATGAGGAGAGGGAGTCAGCTTACTCTTGCTTCGTTCTATTTTAGGAGAGAAAATGTGGTAATTGTAGGGATAAGTGTAATTATGCTTTTTTTTTTCCTTTTTCCTTTATTCTGTGCGTAACGTTAATGGTAGTAGGGGTTGTGATTTGTTAGGAGAGTCGATAAATATTGGTTCATTTTGATTTAGAAAGAAAAGGTGGTGATTGTAAGATTGAAAACAAAATAATATTTATGAAAAATAAGAAAGAGCAAGGATGTTATTTTTTATTTATTTATTTGTTTTTGTTTTCTTTTTCCGTTTTTTTAGAGAAGAAAGCATAACAACATTGATAAAAGATGTTTTTTTTTTGTTTACTTTTTCTTGTTCTTTTGAAAGACAGAAGTGTAATATGGTTGGTAGTAGGCATTGTGAGTTGTCACTTATGAGGAGAGAGATAATTATAGTGAGAATCATAGCTTAACTAAATGATAAAAAATTGTCCAACATCGAAAGACATCACTTGTTGCGACCAAATTGCAACATTATTGGAACTATTTAAATTTTAAAAAACTTTATAATTAATTATCATATTTTTTTTAGTAAATTAAATTTTTTATTATTAATTTGAATGCATCTATGAGTATTATTATATAAAAAAAAACAATTTCATTAAACTTTTAAATTTTAATTTAATGTAGCTGGAAAGGTAGATTGGGAAAAAATAAAATGCGAAAATGTGATCACACACACAAATAAAAGATAAAGTACAAACAACCGGATATCTTTTTAATTTGGAACAAGAAATAATTTGTTTTCTCTTATATTACGGCTTTACTCCACCTTTTCTAAAATAAAGAACTGATAATTCTCTCTTGTACTGATATTTCTTTCTTTTATCCACTCTTCTATTGCTATAAATATTAAAGTTAAATGAAGCCTTTTTTTTTTTTTATAACAGTTCCTATGGTTGATTGTGGACTTGTGGTGATTGGTGTGTGTGTGTGTAGTGGACCAATGGGTAGTGATCATTCATTAGTGGCCAGGAGGACTTGTTTCGGTTGCATTGCTATTGGTAGTTCATTAATGGTTGTTGTGTAAGATCGAATGATATTATAGACATAAATGGAATAGGAGAAAGGTGAAATTAAAAACGTCTCATTAAATTGTTAGCACATCAGAGATATGTATGCTAAATTTTCCAAATAAACTATACTCTCTCTTTTCATTGATCGTGTGAAAGTTATCATGTTTAGGGTTTCTTATAAGTTATATTTTTCATAGTACTTACAAAAATTTAAAAATCTTTAGCTTCTGAATTGATAAGCGTAAAAATTTGCTATCAATGATGAAGCCACACCTTAACAATTGTAGTCCCTTACAGCCTTAACACCACACCCTTGTCCCCACCAATATTTAATTTAATTTAACTTAACAATTAAATCTAGAAAAAAAAAAAGAGAAAAAGAAGCAATTAAAAATATGCCATAAACCTTGCCTTTAGCGAAGCTCTGAGAAATAAAAGATCAAGTTTACCTTAATTATGATTTAAGGATCAACAATTGAAGCACTCAATTCAAAATGCGATAATTTCGACAAACGCAAAATAATTCTAGATCGATTCAAATCAGATTCTAAAATCTAAATTTGGTAGTTATCTATTTTCTCTCCTTTTACACAAATCGTCAACTTTTATTTCAATTTCATTTTTATGTCGAAAATTTTGCAATTTTGAGAGATTTGTGATTCAATTTTCAAATCTGAGTAAGATTAATCTTGCTTCATTTTTTCTTAGGAGAGAGAAGGTAGTGATTGTATGAGTGAGAATAGAATTGATTGGTTTGATAATTGAGAAAAAGAGTGATGATTTTTCCCGTTTTTACTTTTCCTTATTCTTTTAAGACAATAAAATGTAATGAGATGTTGTGACTTGTAAGGAGAGAGTGAGATTAATCTTGCTTCATTTTGCTTTAGGAGAGAAAAGGTGGTAGTTGTAACGGTGAGAACAAGTATTTTTTCTCTCCTTTTGCCCTTTTCCTTTTCTTCTGAGAGGAATAAAGTATAATGCTCTTGGTAGTATGGGTTATAACGTGAGCGGAAAGATTCATATTATTCTTGCTACATTTTGTTTTAGGAGAAAAAAGGTGGTGGTTGTAAGATTGAGAGCAGTTATATTTATTTAATTATATTTCTTTTCTTTCCTTTTTCCATTTCTTTTAAGAGAATAAAGTGTGATGGTGTTGGTAGTAAGGGTTGTGAATTGTGAGGAGAGAGAGTCAAATTACTCTTGCTTCGTTCTATTTTAGGCGAGAAAAGGAGGAGGTTGTAGGGGTAAGTGTAATTATGCTTTTTTTCCCCCTCTTTCCTTAGCTTTTTCCTTCATTCTGAGCGTAACGTTGATGGTAGTAGGGGTTGTGATTGCTAGGAGAGTCGATTAATCATGATTTATTTTGAATTAGAAAAAAAAGGTTGTTGTTGTAAGATTGAAGACGAAAATAATGTTTATGAAAAATAAGAAAGCGCAACGATGTTATTTTTTATTTATTTAATTGTTTATGAAATAATGTTTATCAAAAATAAGAAAGAACATGTATTTTTTTTTCATTTTTTCCTTTTCTTCTGAGTGAAAAAGGTATAATGCTGTTGGTTGTAGAGGTTATAAAGTGTCAGGAAAGAGTCATATAATTCTTGCTACATTCTGTTTTAGAAGAGAAAATGTGATGGTTGTAGGGTTGAGAACAGATATATTTTTTATTTTATTTTTCTTTTCTTTCCTTTTTCCTTTTCTTCTGAGAAAATAAAGTATCATTGTGTTGGTAGTAAGGGTTGTAAATTATGAGGAGAGAGTCAGATTAATCTTGCTTTATTCTGTTTTAGGAGAGAAAAGTAGGTGGTTGTAGGAGTAAGAGCAATTATGCTTTTTTTCCCTCTTTCTTTTCTCCTTTATTTTGTGCGTTACGTTGTTGGTAGTAGGGGTTGTGATTTGTGAGAAGAGTCGATTAATCTTGGTTGATTTTGATTTAGTAGAGAAAAGGTGGTGGTTATAAGATTGAAAACATAAATAATGGTTAAGAATAATAAGAAAAAGTAGGGATATTATTTATTTATTTTTGTTTTCTTTTTTCCTTTTTTTTAGAGATTAAGCATAACAACATTGATAGTAGATGTTTTTTTTTGTTCACCTTTTCTTTTTCTTTTGAGAGATGGAAGTGTAATAAGGTTGGTAGTAGGCATTGTGACTTGTCACTTGTGAGGAGAGAGATAATTATTGTGAGAATCATATCTTAACATAACAATTAAAAATGATACAACATAGATAGAAATCACTTGGTGCAACCAAATTACAACAATATTGTAACTATTTAATTTCAAAAAAAAAAAAAAATTAAATACATACATCATATTTTTCAGTAAATTCATTTTTTATTATTAATTTGAACGCATCTATGGTTATTATTATTATAAAAAACAATTTCATTAAACATTTATATTTTAATTTAATGTAGGTGGAAAGTTAGATTGGGAAGAAAATATGAAAATGTGATCACACACATAAATTAAAGATAAAATACAAACAAACGAATATCAAATTTAATTTGGAACAAAAAATCATGTGTCTTCTCTTATGTTTCGGCTTTACTCCACCCTTTCTAAAATAAATAACTGATAACTCTTTCTTTTACTGATATAACTTTCTTTTATCCTTTCTTTTATGGCTATAAATATTGAAGTTAAATGAGGTCTTTTTATTTTTAAAATAACAATTCCTATGGTTGATTGTGGTGATTGGTGTGTTTGTAGTGGACCAATGGTTAGTGATTGTTCATTAGTGGCTGGGTGGACTTGTTTCGGTTGCATTGCTGATCGTGGTTCATTAATGGTTGTTAAGTAAGAATGATATTATAGACATAAATGGAATAGGAGAAATGTGAAATTAAAATGTCTCACTAAGGTCTTGTTCTCCTCGTCTTATTTTTACTTATTTTTAGCAAAAATAAGTTCAGATCAGCAAAAATAAGTTCAGTTCAGCAAAAATCAATTTCAATCCTTAATAAATTGTTCATGATTTCAGCAAAAATAAGTTCAGTTCAGCAGAAATAAGTTCAGATATGTAAAAATAAGTTTAGTTCAGCAAAAATAAGTTCAAATCAGCAAAAATAAGTTCAGAACAGCAAAAATAAGTTGAGGAGAATAGGGCCTAATTGTTAGCACATCAGAGATATGTATGCGAAATATTTCAAATAAACTATACTCCCACTTCTCATTGATTGTGTAAAAGTTATCATGATTATTTTTTAATATATTTTTCATAATACTTTCAAAAATTTTAAAATCATTATCTTCTTAATTGATAAACGTAAAAAATTTGTAGGTGTAGTCCCTTAAAACCTGGACACAACACCCCAGCTCCCACCAATATTTAATTTAATTTAAATTAATTATTAAATCTAGGGAAAAAAGAGGAAAAGAAGCAATTAAAAATATTCCATAAACCTTGCCTCTAGCAAAGCTCCAGGAAATAAAAGATCAAGTTTACCTTAATTATGGTTTGAGGATCAACAATTGAAGCACACAAATTCAAAATGCCATAGTTTCTGCAAATTAAATGCAAAATAATTCCAGTTCAATTCAAATCAGATTCTAAAACCCAAATTTGGTAGTTATCTATTTTCTCTCCTTTTAGACAAATTGTAAACTTTGATTTCAATTTCACTTTTATATCGGAAATTTTGCAATTTTTAGAGATTTGTGATTCAATTTTCAAATCTGAGTAAGATTAATCTTGCTTCATTTTGTCTTAGGAGAGAGATGGTAGTGATTGTAACAGCGATTGTATCAGTGAGAATAGAATTGATTGGTTTGAAAATTGAGAAAGAGAGTTATGGTTTTTCCCCTTTATTCTATTCTTTATTCTTCTAAGAGAATTAAATGTCATGAGATGTTGTGACATTTAAGGAGAGAGAGGGTTTAATCTTGCTTCATTTTGTTTTAGGAGAGAAAATGTGGTAATTGTAAATATGTAACGGTGAGAACATGTATTTTGTTTTTCCTTTTTTCTTTTCTTATGAGAGAATAAAGTATAATGCTGTTGGTAGTAGGGGTTATAATGTGTGAGGTAAGAGTCATATTATTCTTGCTGCATTCTGTTTTAGGAGAGAAAAGGTGGTGGTTGTAAGGTTTTTAAGAGTCATATTATTCTTGCTACATTCTGTTTTATTTTATTTTTCTTTTCTTTCCGTTTTCCTTTTCTTCTGAGAGAATAAAGTGTGATGGTGTTGGTACTAAGGGTTGTGAATTGTGCGGAGAGAGAGTCAGATTAATCTTGCTTCGTTCTGTTTTAGGAGAGAAAATGTGGTAGTTGTAGGGGTAAGAGCAATAATGCTTTTTTTTCCTCTTTCCTTTTTCCTTTATTCTAAGCATAACGTTGTTGGTAGTTGGTGTTGTGATTTGTGAGGAAAGTCGATTAATCTTGGTTCATTTTGATTTAGTAGAGAAAAAGGTGGTGCTTGTAAGATTGAAAACAAAAACAATGTTTATGAAAAATAAAAAAGAGCAAGGATGTTATTTTTTATTTATTTATTTGTTTTTGTTTTCTTTTACCTTTTTTTCATTGAGAGAAGCAATCATAACAACATTGGCAGTAGAGTTTTTTTCTTCACTTTTTGTTGTTCTTTTGAGAGACGAAAGTGTAATAAAGTTGGTAGTAAGCATTGTGACTTGTCACTTGTGAGGAGAGAGATAATTATAGTGAGAATCAAATCTTAACATAACAATTCAATTATACAACTTAGAAAGAAATTGTTGCGACCAAATTGCAGCAATATTGTAACTATTTAATTTAACAAAAATTATAATTAAGTACATACATAAGATTGTTTTAGTAAATTCACTTTTTATTATTAATTTGAACGCATCTATGGATATTATTATTAAAAAAACAATTTCATTAAACATTTATATTTTAATTTAATGTAGGTGGAAAGTTAGATTGGGAAAAAATATGAAAATGTGATCACACACATAAATTAAAGATAAAATACAAACAAACGAATATCAAATTTAATTTGGAACAAGAAATCATGTGTTTTCTCTTATGTTTCGGCTTTACTCCACCCTTTCTAAAATAATTAAAGAACTGATAACTCTTTCTTTTATCCTTTCTTTTATGGCTATAAAAATTAAAGTTAAATGAGGCCTTTTTTTAACAACAATTCCTATGGTAGATTGTGGTGATTGGTGTGTGTGTGTGTAGTGGAACAATGGGTAGTGGTTGTTCATTAGTGGTCGGGTGGACTTGTTTCGGTTGCATTGCTATTCATGGTTCATTGATGGTTGCTAAGTAAGAATGATATTATAGACATAAATTGAATAGGAGAAATGTGAAATTAAAATGTCTCACTAATTATTAGCACATCACAGATATGTATGCAAAAAATTTTCAAATAAACTATACTCCCACATCTCATTGATTGTGTAAAAGTTATCATGATTATTTTTTTAATATATTTTTCATAATACTTTCAAAAATTTTAAAATCGTTATCTTCTTAATTGATAAACGTAAAAATTTTGTAGGTGTAGTTCCTTAAAACCTTGACACAACACCCCAGCTCCCACCAATATTTAATTTAATTTAAATTAATTATTAAATCTAAGGAAAAAAAGAGGAGAAAAAGCAATTAAAAATATGTCATAAACCTTGCCTCTAGCAAAGCTCCAAGAAATAAAAGATCTAGTTTACCTTAATTATGGTTTGAGGATCAACAATTGAAGCACACAAATTTCAAATGCGATAGTTTCTGCAAATTAAACGCAAAATAATTCTAGTTCAATTCAAATCAAATTCTAAAACCCAAATTTGGTAATTATCTATTTTCTCTCCTTTTCGACAAATCGTAAACTTTGATTTCAATTTCACTTTTATATCGGAAATTTTGCAATTTTTAGAGATTTGTGATTCAATTTTCAAAACTGAATAAGATTAATCTTGCTTCATTTTGTCTTAGGAGAGAGATGGTAATGATTGTATCAGTGAGAATAGAATTGATTGGTTTAAAAATTGGGAAAGAGAGTTATGGTTTTTCCCCTTTATTCTATTCTTTATTCTTCTAAGAGAATTAAATGTAATGAGATGTTGTGACATTTAAGGAGAGAGAGGGTTTAATCTTACTTCATTTTGTTTTAGGAGAGAAAATGTGGTAGTTGTAAATTTGTAACGGTGAGAACATGTATTTCGTTTTTCCTTTTTTCTTTTCTTATGAGAGAATAAAGTATAATGCTGTTGGTTGTAGGGGTTATAATGTGTGAGGTAAGAGTCATATTATTTTTGCTGCATTCTATTTTAGGAGAGAAAAGGTGGTGGTTGTAAGGTTTTTAAGAGTCATATTATTCTTGCTACATTCTGTTTTATTTTATTTTTCTTTTCTTTCCGTTTTCCTTTTCTTCTGAGAGAATAAAGTGTGATGGTGTTGGTACTAAGGGTTGTGAATTGTGCGGAGAGAGAGTCAGATTAATCTTGCTTCGTTCTGTTTTAGGAGAGAAAATGTGGTAGTTGTAGGGGTAAGAGCAATAATGCTTTTTTTTCCTCTTTCCTTTTTCCTTTATTCTAAGCATAACGTTGTTGGTAGTTGGTGTTGTGATTTGTGAGGAAAGTCGATTAATCTTGGTTCATTTTGATTTAGTAGAGAAAAGGTGGTGATTGTAAGATTGAAAACAAAAATAATGTTTATGAAAAATAAAAAAGAGCAAGGATGTTATTTTTTATTTATTTATTTGTTTTTGTTTTCTTTTACATTTTTTTTATTGAGAGAAGCAATCATAACAACATTGGTAGTAGAGTTTTTTTTCTTCACTTTTTCTTGTTCTTTTGAGAGACAGAAGTGTAATAAAGTTGGTAGTAGGCATTGTAGCTTGTCACTTGTGAGGAGAGAGATAATTATAGTGAGAATCAAATCTTAACATAACAATTCAATTATATAACATGGAAAGAAATTGTTGCGACCAAATTGCAGCAATATTGTAACTATTTAATTTTAAAAAAAATTATAATTAAATACATACATAAGATTGTTTTAGTAAATTCACTTTTTATTATTAATTTGAACACATCTATGGATATTATTATTTAAAAAAACAATTTCATTAAACATTTATATTTTAATTTAATGTAGGTGGAAAGATAGATTGGGAAAAAAATATGGAAACAAAAAATATTTTTTTTGAAAAATAAGAAAGAGCAAGGATGTTATTATTTATTTATTTATTTGTTTTTTTTTTCTTTTACCTTTTTTTATTTTATTGAGAGAAGAAATCCTAACAACATTGGTAGTAGAAGGTTTTTTTTCCTTCACTTTTTCTTGGTCTTTTGAGAGATGGAAGTGTAATAAGTTTGGTAGTATGCATTATGACTTGTCATTTGTGAGGAAAGTGATAATTATAGTGAGAATCATATCTTACATAATAATTAAATTATACAACATAGAAAGCAATCACTTGTTGTGACCAATTAAATTGTAGAAATATTGTAACTATTTAAATTTTAAAAAATTTATAATTAAATAAATACATCATATTTTTTAGTAAATTAATTTTTTTATTATTAAAATGAACGCATCTATCAATATTATTATAAAATAAATCATTAAACATTTATATTTTAATTTAATGTAGGTGGAAAGTTAGATTGGCAAAAAAAAATATGGAATTGTGACCACACACACAACTTAAAGATAAAATACAAACAACCGGATATCAAATTTAATTTGGAACAAGAAATCATGCGTTTTCTCTTATGTTTCGGCTTAACTCCACCCTTTCGAAAATAAAGATTTGATAACTCTTTCTTTTACTGATATATCTTTTTTTTTTATCCTTTCATTCATCACTATAAATGATAAAGTTAAATGAGGCCTTTATTTAATAGCAATTCCTGTCATTGATTATGGTGATTGGTGTGTGTGTGTAGTGGACCAATGGGTAGTGATTGTTCATTAGTGGCCAGGTTGACTTGTTTCGCTAGCATTGCTGTTGTAGGTTCAGTAATGGTTGTTAAGTAAGAATGATATTATTGACATAAATGGAATAGGAGAAAGGTGAAATTAAAATGTCTCACTAATTGTTAGCTCATCATAGATATGTACGCGAAAATTATCAAATAAAGTATACTCCCTCTTTTCATTGATCGTGTAAAAGCTATCATGATTAGTGTTTTTTTTCAAATATATTTTTCGTAATACTTTCAAAAATTTTAAAATCATTAGCTTTTGAAGTGATATGCGTATAATTTTGCTATCAATGACGAAGCCACACCTTAACAATAGTAGTCCCTTACAGCCTTAGCACCACATCCCAACCCCCACCAATATTTAATTTAATTTAAATTAGCAATTAAATCTAGAAAAAAAAGAGATAAAAAGAAGCAATTTAAAATATGCCATAAACCTTGCCTCTAGCAAAGCTCCGAGAAATAAAAGATCAAGTTTACCTTAATTATGGTTTGAGGATCAACAATTGAAGCACACAAATTCAAAATGCGATAGTTTCGACAAACGCTAAATAATTCTAGATCAACTCAAATCAGATTCTAAAACCCAAATTTGGTAGTTATCTATTTTTTCATCTTTTAGACAAATCGTCAACTTTGATTTCAATTTTGCTTTTATATCGGAAATTTTGCAATTCTGAGAGATTTGTGATTCAATTTTCAAATCTAAGTAAGATTAATCTTGCTTCATTTTGTCTTAGGAGAGGGAAGGTAGTGATTGTATGAGTGAGAATAGAATTGATTGGTTTGAGAATTGAGAAAGAGAGTGATGGTTTTTCCCCTTTTTTCTTTTCCTTACCCTTCTAAGAGAATAAAATATAATGTGATGTTGTGACTTGTAAGGAGAGAGTGAGATTAATCTTGCTTTATTTTGTTTTAGGAGAAAAAAGATGGTATTTGTAATGATGAGAACATGTATTTTGTCTTCCTTTTTTCTTCTCTTATGAAAGAATAAAGTATAATGTTGTTGGTAGTAGGGATTATAACGTGTGAGGAAAGAGTCATATTATTCTTGCTACATTCTGTTTTAGGATAGAAAAGGTGGTGGTTGTAAGGTTTTTAAGAGTCATATTATTCTTGCTATATTTTATTATATTTTATTTTTCTTTCCTTTCCTTTTTCCTTTTCTTTTGAGAGAATAGAGTGTGATGGTGTTGCTAGTAAGGGGTCTGAATTGTGAGGAGAGAGAGTTAGATTAATCTTGCTTCGTTCTGTTTTATGAGAGAAAAGGTGGTGGTTGTAGGGGTAAGAGCAATTATGCTTTTTTTTCCTCTTTCATTTTTCCTTTATTCTGAGCGCAACGTTGTTGGTAGTAGTTGTTGTGTTTTGTGAGAATAGTTTATTAATCTTGGTTCATTTTGATTTAGTAGAGAAAAGGTGGTGGTTGTAAGATTGAAAACAAAAATAATGTTTATGAAAAATAAAAATGAGCAAGGATGTTATTTTATTTATTTATTTGTTTTTATTTTTTTTTTCCCCGTTTTTTTATAGAAGAAAGCATAACAACATTGATAGTAGATGTTTTTTTCCTTCACTTTTCTTGTTCTTTTGAGAGACGAAAGTGTAATAAGGTTGGTAGTAGGCATTTTGACTTGTCACTTGTGAGGAGAGAAATAATTATAGTGAGAATCATATCTTAACGTAATAATTAAATTATACAACATAGAAAGAAATCACTTGTTGCGACCAAATTGCAGCAATATTGTAACTATTTAAATTTAAAAAAATTAGAATTAAATACATACATCATATTTTTTTAGTAAACTAATTTTTTTATTATTAATTTGAACGCATCTATAAATATTATTATAAAAAAACAATTTCATTAAACATATATATTTTAATTTAATGTAGGTGGAAAGTTAGATTGGGCAAAAAAAATGGAAATGTGATCACACACACAAATTAAAGATAAAATACAAACAACCGGATATGAAATTTAATTTGGAACAAGAAATCATGTGTTATCTCTTATGTTTCGGCTTTACTCCACCCTTTCTAAAATAAAGAACTGATAACTCTTTCTTTTACTGATATATCTTTTATCCTTTCTTTTATGGCTATAAATATTAAAGTTAAATGAGGCCTTTTATTTAATAACAATTCCTATGGTTGATTGTGGTGATTGGTGTGTGTGTAGTGAACCACTGGGTAGTGATTGTTTATTAGTGGTCGGGTGGACTTGTTTCGCTTGCATTGCTATTAGTGGTTCATTAATGGTTGTTGAGTAAAAATGATATTATAGACATAATTAAATGGAATAGGAGAAAGATGAAATTAAAATGGCTCATTAAATTGTTAGCACATCAGAGTTATGTACGCGTAAAATTTCAAATAAAATATACTCCCTCTTCTCATTGATCGTGTAAAAGTTATTATGATTTGGGTTTTTGTAAAGATATAATATTCATAATTCTTATAGAAATTTAAAAATCATTATGTTAGCTTCTGAATTGATAAGCGTAAAAAATTGCTACAAATGACGAAGCCATACCTTAATAGGCGTAGTCCATTATAGGCTTACAGCCTTAACATCCCAGCCTAGCCCCCTCCAATATTTAATATAATTTAAATTAACAAATTAAAACCATATAAAGAACAGAGGAAAAAGAGCAATTACAAATAACCATAAACCCTGTCTCTAGCGAAATTCTGAGAAAGAAAAGATAAAGTTTTCCTTAATTATGATTTAAGGATCATCAATTAAAGCACACAAATTTAAAATGCTATAGTTTCTGCAAGCGCAAAACAATCCCAATTCATCAATTCAAAATAGATTCTAAAACTCAAGTTTGGTAGTTATCTATTTTCTCTCCTCTTAGATTTATCATCAACCTTCGATTTTCAGATTTGAGTGAGATTAATGTTACTTCATTTTGTTTTAGGGGAGAGAAGGTAGTGTTTGTATGGGTGAGAATAGAAGTGACAGATTTTCAAAAGAGAGTGATGCTTTTCCCCCTCTTTTCTTTTCCTTATTCTTCTAAGAGAAAAAAAAATATAATGGTGGGTTTTGACTTGTAAGGAGAGAGTGAGATTAATCTTGCTTCATTTTGTTTTAGGAGAGAAAAGGTGGTAGGTGTAACGGTGAGAACAATTATTTTTTTTTCTTTTTACCTTTTCTTCTGAAAGAATAGAGTACAATGATGTTGGTTGTAGGGGTTATAACTTGTGAAGAAAGAGTCATATTATTCTTGTTTCATTCTGTTTTAGGAGAGAAAAGTGGTGGTTGTAATGTTGTGAGCAGTTATATTTATTTTTATTTTTTCCTTTCTTTCCTTTTTCCTCTTCTTTTGAGAGAACTTAGTGTAACGGTGTTGGTAGCAGGGGTTTTGAATTGTGAGGTGAGAGTCAGTTTAATTTTGCTAAGTTCTGTTTTAGGACATAAAAAGTTGCGGTTGTAAGGGTGAAAGGAGTTACGTTTTTTTTTCTTTTCTTTTTTTCTTTTCTNTTTTTCTTTTCATTTGAGAGAATGAAGTGTAATGGTGTTGGTAGAAGGGGATGTGATTTGTGAGGAGAGTTAGAGTAAACTTGATTCATTCTGTTTTAGGAGAGAAAAGGTGGTGGTTGTAAGATTGAGAACGAAAATGGGATGTAATTTTTTATTTCTTTTTTGGTTTCTTTTTCCATTTTTTCTGAGAGAAGAAAACGTAACGGTATTGATAGTAGATGTTTTTCCTTTTTTTTGTTCTTGTGATAAAAGAAAGTATAATGAAGTTGGTAGTAGGGGGTCATGAGTTGTGACTTGTGAGGAGAGAGAAAATTATAGTGACAAACATAGCATAGCTTGATAAGTTTAAAATTATCAAACATAAAAAGTTGAATGAGGTTTTTTTTGGTAGATGGAAATTTAGATTGAAAAATATATGTAAATCACACTCATTATTAAAAGACAAGAAAATTGAGATATAGGTAACGTATCATGTGTTTTCTCTTACGTTTCGGCTTTACTCCACTTTTTTCTGAACTAAAGGAACAATAATTCTTCCATTATCCTTTCTTTTATGGCCTTTAATATTAAAGTTGAATGTCGTTTTTTTTGTAGATGCAAACGTAGCTTGAAAAATATTTGTAAATCATACCCATTATTAAAAGATAAAGTAAAAACATCGGAATATCAAAATTTTGAAACAAAAAAATTGAAATATAGGTAACGTATCGTGTGTTTTCTCTGACGTTACGACTTTACTCCACTTTTTTCTGACCTAAAGGAACAATAATTCTTCCTTTATCCTTTCTTTAATGGCTTTTAATATTAAAGTTAATTAGGTTTTTTTTGGTAGATGGAAATGTAGATTGAAAAATATATGTAAATCACACCCATTATTAAAAGTTAAAGTACAAACATCGGGACATCAAAATTTTGAAACAAGAAAATTGAGATATAAGTAATGTATCGTGTGTTTTCTCTTACGTTTCGGCTTTACTCCACTTTTTTCTGAACTGAAGGAACAAAAATTCTCCCTTCCTTTCTTTTATGGCTTTCAATATTAAAGTTGAATAAGGTTTTTTGTGGTAGATGGAAATGTAGATTGAAAAATGTATGTAAATCACAATCATTATTAAAAGATAAAGTACAAACATCGGGATATCAAAATTTTGAAACAAGAAAATTGAGATATAGGTAACATATCGTGTTTTCTCTACGTTTCGGATTACTCCACCTTTTTCTGAACTAAAGGAAAATAATTCTTCCTTTATCCTTTATTTTATGACTTTTAATATTAAAGTTGAATGGGTTTTTTTAGATGGAAATGTAGATTGAAAATTTTATGTAAATCAAACCCATTAATAAAAGAAAAAGTACAAACATCGAGATATCAAAATTTTGAAACAAGAAAAATGAGATATAGGTAACGTATCATGTGTTTTCTCTTACGTTTCGGCTTTACTCTTTTTCTGAACTAAAGGAACAATAATTCTTCATTTATCCTTTCTTTTATGTCTTTCAATATTAAAGTTAAATGAGGTTTTTTTTTGTAGATGGAAATGTATATTGAAAAATATATGTAAATCACACCCATTTTTAAAAGATGAAGTACAAACATCGAGATATCAAAATTTTGAATCAAGAAAATTGAGATATAGGTAACGTATTATGTGTTTTCTCTTACGTTTCGGATTTACTCCACCTTTTTCTGAACTAAAGGAATAATAATTCTTCCTTTATCCTTTCTTTTATGGCTTTCAATATTAAAGTTGAATGAGGTTTTTTTTTTTTTGCTAAATGGAAATGTAGATTGAAAAATATATGTAAATCACACTCATTATTAAAAGATAAAGTACAAACATTGGGATTTCAAAATTTTGAAACAAGAAAATTGAGATATTGGTAACGCATCGTGTGTTTTCTCTTACGTTTCGGCTTTACTCCACCTTTTTCTGAACTAAAGGAACAATAATTCTTCCTCGATTTTTTCTTTTATGACCTTCAATATTAAAGTTGAATGGGTTTTTTTAGATGGAAATGTAGGTTGAAAATTTTATGTAAATCACACCCATTATTAAAAGATAAAGTACAAACATCGAGATATCAAAATTTTGAAACAAGAAAAATGAGATATAGGTAACGTATCATGTGTTTTCTCTTACGTTTCGGCTTTACTCTTTTTCTGAACTAAAGGAACAATAATTCTTCATTTATCCTTTCTTTTATGTCTTTCAATATTAAAGTTAAATGAGGTTTTTTTTTGTAGATGGAAATGTATATTGAAAAATATATGTAAATCACACCCATTTTTAAAAGATGAAGTACAAACATCGAGATATCAAAATTTTGAATCAAGAAAATTGAGATATAGGTAACGTATTATGTGTTTTCTCTTACGTTTCGGCTTTACTCCACCTTTTTCTGAACTAAAGGAATAATAATTCTTCCTTTATCCTTTCTTTTATGGCTTTCAATATTAAAGTTGAATGAGGTTTTTTTTTTTTTGCTAAACGGAAATGTAGATTGAAAAATATATGTAAATCACACTCATTATTAAAAGATAAAGTACAAACATTGGGATATCAAAATTTTGAAACAAGAAAATTGAGATATTGGTAACGTATCGTGTGTTTTCATTTATGTTTCGACTTTACTCCACTTTTTTCTGAACTGAATGAACAAAAATTCTTCCTTCCTTTCTTTTATGGCTTTCAATATTAAAGTTGATTAAGGTATTTTGAGGTAGATGGAAATGTGGATTGAAAAATGTATGTAAATCACAATCATTATTAAAAGATAAAGTACAAACATCGGGATATCAAAATTTTGAAACAAGAAAATTGAGATATAGGTAACGTATCATGTTTTCTCTTACGTTTCGGATTACTCCACCTTTTCCTGAATTAAAGGAACAATAATTCTTCCATTATCCTTTCTTTTATGACTTTCAATATTAAAGTTGAATGAGTTTTTTTAGATGGAAATGTGGATTGAAAAATTTATAAAAATTACACCCATTATTAAAAGATAAAATACAAACATCGGGATATCAAAATTTTGAAACAAGAAAAATGAGATATAGGTAACGTATCATGTGTTTTCTCTTACGTTCCGGCTTTACTCCACCTTTTTCTGAACTAAAGGAACAATAATTTTTCCTTTATCCTTTCTTTTATGTCCTTCAATATTAAAGTTGAATGAGGCTTTTTTTTGTAGATGGAAATGTATATTGAAAAATATATAGAAATCACACCCATTTATAAAAGATAAAGTACAAACATCGAGATATCAAAATTTTGAACCAAGAAAATTGAGATAATATAAATAACGTGTTGTGTGTTTTCTGTTACGTTTCGGCTTTACTCCACCTTTTTCTGAACTAAAGGAATAATAATTATTCCTTTATCCTTTCTTTTATGGCTTTTAATATTAAAGTTGAATGAGGTTTTTTTTTTTGCTAAATGGAAATGTAGATTGAAAAATATATGTAAATCACACTCATTATTAAAAGATAAAGTACAAACATTGGGATATCTCAATTTTCTTGTTTCAAAATTTTGAAACAAGAAAATTGAGATATTGGTAACGTATCGTGTGTTTTCTCTTACGTTTCGGCTTTACTCCACCTTTTTCTGAACTAAAGGAACAATAATTCTTCCTCGATTTTTTCTTTTATGACCTTCAGTATTAAAGTTGAATGGGTTTTTTTAGATGGAAATGTAGGTTGAAAATTTTATGTAAATCACACCCATTATTAAAAGATAAAATACAAACATCGGGATATCAAAATTTTGAAACAAGAAAAATGAGATATAGGTAACGTATCATGTGTTTTCTCTTACGTTCCGGCTTTACTCCACCTTTTTCTGAACTAAAGGAACAATAATTTTTCCTTTATCCTTTCTTTTATGTCCTTCAATATTAAAGTTGAATGAGGCTTTTTTTTGTAGATGGAAATGTATATTGAAAAATATATAGAAATCACACCCATTTATAAAAGATAAAGTACAAACATCGAGATATCAAAATTTTGAACCAAGAAAATTGAGATAATATAAATAACGTGTTGTGTGTTTTCTGTTACGTTTCGGCTTTACTCCACCTTTTTCTGAACTAAAGGAATAATAATTATTCCTTTATCCTTTCTTTTATGGCTTTTAATATTAAAGTTGAATGAGGTTTTTTTTTTGTCGATGATAATATAGATTGAAAAATATATATAAATCACACCCATAATTAAAAGATAAAAGTACAAACATTGGGATATCAAAATTTTGAAACAAGAAAATTGAGATATTGGTAACTTATCGTGTGTTTTCTCTTACGTTTCAGCTTTACTCCACCTTTTTCTGAACTAAAGGAACAATAATTCTTCCTTTATCCTTTCTTTTATGGCTTTTAATATTAAAGTTGAATGAGGTTTTTTTTTTGATGGAAATGTAGATGGAATGATATATGTATATCACACCCATTTTTAAAAGATAAAGTACAAACATCGAGATATCAATATTTTGAAACAAGAAAATTGAGATATTGGTAACGTATCGTGTGTTTTCTCTTACGTTTCGGCTTTACTCCACATTTGTCAGAACTAAAGGAACAATAATTCTTCCTTTATCCTTTCTTTTATGCTTTCAATATTAAAGTTGAATGAGGTTTTTTTTTGGTAGATGATAATATAGATTGAAAAATATATATAAATCACACCCATAATTAAAAGATAAAAGTACAAACATTGGGATATCAAAATTTTGAAACAAGAAAATTGAGATATTGGTAACGTATCGTGTGTTTTCTCTTACGTTTCGGCTTTACTCCACCTTTTTCTGAACTAAAGGAACAATAATTCTTCCTCGATTTTTTCTTTTATGACCTTCAGTATTAAAGTTGAATGGGTTTTTTTAGATGGAAATGTAGGTTGAAAATTTTATGTAAATCACACCCATTATTAAAAGTTAAAGTACAAACATCGGGACATCAAAATTTTAAAACAAGAAAATGTGATATAGGTAACATATCGTGTGTTTTTGCTTACGTTTCGGCTTTACTTCACCTTTTTCTGAACTAAAGGAAAAATAATTCTTCCTTTATCCTTTCGTTTATGTCTTCCAATATTAAAGTTGAATGAGGTCTTTTTTTAGATGGAAATGTAGATGGAATGATATATGTATATCACACCCATTTTTAAAAGATAAAGTACAAACATCGAGATATCAATATTTTGAAACAAGAAAATTGAGATATTGGTAACGTATCGTGTGTTTTCTCTTACGTTTCGGCTTTACTCCACATTTGTCAGAACTAAAGGAACAATAATTCTTCCTTTATCCTTTCTTTTATGCTTTCAATATTAAAGTTGAATGAGGTTTTTTTTTGGTAGATGATAATATAGATTGAAAAATATATATAAATCACACCCATAATTAAAAGATAAAAGTACAAACATTGGGATATCAAAATTTTGAAACAAGAAAATTGAGATATTGGTAACTTATCGTGTGTTTTCTCTTACGTTTCAGCTTTACTCCACCTTTTTCATAACTAAAGGAACAATAATTCTTCCTTTATCCTTTCTTTTATGGCTTTTAATATTAAAGTTAATAAAGTTTGTTTTGGTAGATGGAAATGTAGAATGAAAAATATATGTAAATCACACCCATTATTAAAAGTTAAAGTACAAACATCGGGACATCAAAATTTTGAAACAAGAAAATTGAGATATACGTAACATATCATGCGTTTTCTCTTACGTTTCGGCTTTACTCCACTTTTTTCTGAACTAAAGGAATAATAATACTTCTTTTATCCTTTCTTTTATTGCTTTCAATATTAAAGTTGAATGAGGTTTTTTTTTAGATGGAAATGTAGATGGAATGATATATGTATATCACACCCATTTTTAAAAGATAAAGTACAAACATCGAGATATCAATATTTTGAAACAAGAAAATTGAGATATTGGTAACGTATCGTGTGTTTTCTCTTACGTTTCGGCTTTACTCCACATTTGTCAGAACTAAAGGAACAATAATTCTTCCTTTATCCTTTCTTTTATGCTTTCAATATTAAAGTTGAATGAGGTTTTTTTTTGGAAGATGATAATATAGATTGAAAAATATATATAAATCACACCCATTATTAAAAGATAAAAGTACAAACATTGGGATATCAAAATTTTGAAACAAGAAAATTGAGATATTGGTAACGTATCGTGTGTTTTCTCTTACGTTTCAGCTTTACTCCACCTTTTTCAATAACTAAAGGAACAATAATTCTTCCTTTATCCTTTCTTTTATGGCTTTTAATATTAAAGTTAATAAAGTTTGTTTTGGTAGATGGAAATGTAGAATGAAAAATGTATGTAAATCACACCCATTATTAAAAGTTAAAGTACAAACATCGGGACATCAAAATTTTGAAACAAGAAAATTGAGATATAGGTAACATATCATGCGTTTTCTCTTACGTTTCGGCTTTACTCCACTTTTTTCTGAACTAAAGGAATAATAATACTTCTTTTATCCTTTCTTTTATTGCTTTCAATATTAAAGTTGAATGAGGTTTTTTTTTAGATGGAAATGTAGATGGAATGATATATGTATATCACACCCATTTTTAAAAGATAAAGTACAAACATCGAGATATCAATATTTTGAAACAAGAAAATTGAGATATTGGTAACGTATCGTGTGTTTTCTCTTACGTTTCGGCTTTACTCCACATTTGTCAGAACTAAAGGAACAATAATTCTTCCTTTATCCTTTCTTTTATGCTTTCAATATTAAAGTTGAATGAGGTTTTTTTTTGGAAGATGATAATATAGATTGAAAAATATATATAAATCACACCCATTATTAAAAGATAAAAGTACAAACATTGGGATATCAAAATTTTGAAACAAGAAAATTGAGATATTGGTAACGTATCGTGTGTTTTCTCTTACGTTTCAGCTTTACTCCACCTTTTTCATAACTAAAGGAACAATAATTCTTCCTTTATCCTTTCTTTTATGGCTTTTAATATTAAAGTTAATAAAGTTTGTTTTGGTAGATGGAAATGTAGAATGAAAAATGTATGTAAATCACACCCATTATTAAAAGTTAAAGTACAAACATCGGGACATCAAAATTTTGAAATAAGAAAATTGAGATATAGGTAACATATCATGCGTTTTCTCTTACGTTTCGGCTTTACTCCACTTTTTTCTGAACTAAAGGAATAATAATACTTCTTTTATCCTTTCTTTTATTGCTTTCAATATTAAAGTTGAATGAGGTTTTTTTGGTAGATGGAAATGTAGATTGAAAAATATATGTAAATCACACCCATTATTAAAAGATAAAGTACAAACATCGGGATATCAAAATTTTGAAACACGAAAATTGAGATATAGGAAACGTATCGTGTGTTTTCTCTTACGTTTCGGCTTTGCTCCTCCTTTTTCTAAACTGAAGGAACAATAATATTTCCTTATCCTTCTTTTATGGCTTTCATTTCCTATGGTTTAATATAGTGGTTGGTGTGTGCGGTGGACTGATTAATGGGTAGTGGTTATTTGGTATTGGCCGGGTGGACTTGTTTTTGTTGCATCGCTATCAGTGGTGCATTAGTTGTTGAGTAAGAATGATGTTATTCACATAAATGGAATAGGAGAAAGGTGAAATTAAAATGTCTCATTGAACTATAAACAAATCAGAGATATGTGGGCGAAAATTTTCAAATAATCTATACTTCCTCTTCTCATTGATCCTGCAAAAACTATAGGGATTAAATTTCTTAAGATATATTTTTCATCATTATTACAAAATATTTTAAATTATCATGTTGGTTTGTGAATTGATAAGCGTAAAAGTTTACTAATCAATGACGAAGGCACACCTTAGCAAGCAAAGTCCCTTACGGCCTTAACATCCCACCCTCACCCCATTAAAAAAAAAATCGACTATCACCATCAAACCAAACAAACAACCCCAAAATTACAACCATTAAAACAATTTCATTTAATGTAAATTAACAAATTAAATCCAAAAAAAAGGGAAAAGCATCAATAAAAAAAAAAATCCCATAAACCCTAACCCTAGCGAAGCTCTGAGAAAGAAAAGATCAAGCTTACCTGAATTATGGTTTAAGGATCACCAATTGAAGCACACAAATTCAAAACGCAATAGTTTCTACTAGCGCAAAACGATTCCAATTCAGCTCGAATTAAATTCTAAAACCCTAATTTGGTAGTTATTTATTTTCTCTCCTTTTAGATAAATCGTCAAGTTTGATTCCAATTTTACTTTTAAATGGAAAATTTGCGATTCTTGAGAGATTTGTGATTCGATTTTAAGATCTGAGTGAGATTAACCTTGCTTCATTTTGTGTTAGGAGAGAGAAGGTAGTGATTGTAGGGGTGAGAAATGAGAAAGAGAGTGATCTTTTCTGTTCCTCTTTTTTTTTTTCTTCTAAGCGAACAAGTTTAATGAGAATGGTGACTTGTGAGGAAAGAGTGAGATTCATCTTGCTTTTTAGGAGAGAAAAGATGAAGGTTTCAGGTGACTTGTGAAGAGAGAGTCAGATTAATCTTGCTTCATTCTGTTTTAAAAGAGAAAATATAGTTGTTGTAAGGATGAGAACAGTTATAGTTTTTTTTTCTTTCCTTTCCCTTTTTCTTTTTTCCTCGGAGAGAATAAAATGTGATGTTGATAGTAGGGATTCTGACTTGTGAGGAAAAAGTCTTAATCTTGCTTCATTAATTTTTTAAGAGAAAAAAAGCTGATGGTTGTAAAATAAAAACAATTATTTATTTTTTCTTCACTTTCTTTTTTCTCTAAGAGAATAAAGTATAATGTTTTTCTTTTTTGGCAAATTAGTGCAATGGTGTTGGTCGCAGGGGTTATGACTTGTAAGGAGAGGGTCAAATAAATACTCCCTTGCCATTTATAAATAAATATAATAATACATATATTTAACAAGTATGTTCAATTGTTCATAACACAATATCCAAGACTAATTTCTTTCAAAATTAAATAAATAAAAATTAGGAAAATTACACACAAGGGGCAGTGACATGTTAAAGACTCGTCTGCCCATATTGCACACATTAAATTATACATCAATTACACAAACTCAAAGAGTCCTCAACAAACTTTATTCTAATATATAGAGCATGAATGAGCTGATATCCTCTCTACAGCAACAGATACTTCAAATAAGCTAACTAGGAATAGCAAGGACACCATCCTTTCACTTCATGCTTCATACAACTCCATATTTACACCTTATAGGCGACAACAAGATAATTTACGAGATAATTTTCCGACTTACAGAAAGTGTGGCAGTTTGGCCTAAACATCAACAGCCTGCTGTTGGGAAGATTTGACAGCATTTGCATCAGATTTGGGTATATCCTTCATCGGCTTTCGTGCTACGGGATTTCTTTTGACGGCAGTTTTAGCTTGCGTCTTTGCTGTTTGTGCCCCTTGATTTCCTAGTCAAATAAGCAAGCAACAAATATATGTCACATGTGAGAAAATGATTTGTATATTGCTCCACTAACTGAACTGGAAATCATGGAGTACAATAACATTACCTCCAATGAATTGTACAGTAGTCGAGAAAGGTACATATAACCTAACTAATAAAAGGATAGATTGTAACCTACAAGTAACCTACAAGTTAATTCTTGATTCTAAAGTGTACAAATAGTGTAGCCATTTAACATTGATCAAACAGTATTAATATCGAACAACGCATTATCAAATTTTCCCAAAATAATCCTCCTTGGTAACACTTGAGTACTTACAAGTTATAATTGGCCCTTAGGGATGTGTATCAAAAGCCATAACAATGTTTAGAAATATAAAAACAATTAAACAGCACAGCTGCTGACGTTTTAGCCAACTGACCAAGCTTTATGTCAACCCCCCTATAATATCTAGTCTTTACTACCTTATCACAGAAAAATTATAAGTCTTCCCATGAATCAAAGCCAATATAACTCTAATAGACAAATCCATCAGTAATTCAGTAGTAACAGTACTACTACTCCAGTGACAGAATGAAAAAAAAAAGGTTGGGACAACAGGGAATTTTGAGGCCAATTTGATAGTGTCGTAGTGGTGGTGGGGTATGGATTCTGCTCTGTAGGAGATAAGTAAAGGAGCAAAAAGGAGAAGTGCAGATTAAATAACAAAATTATGTTCGAAATGACTTGGTAGTTGGTACATCAACACGTCCAGCACCCAAAGAAAAGACGGGAAAAAGGGAATCAAAGTTTGAGGAACAACATACCATTGTTTGGCAATGACAAGCGTTTTTGAGGCTTAACATCATGCACTGTAATTCTTTCTTTTGGGTTGCTACGGGACCGGGATCCAGCAGGAGGCTTTGAATTGGCTTCTTCAGCAGGGTCTTCACGAACTTGTTTATATTTTACCTTTGTTGACACCGAGTTGGATGCGCCTTGGGTGCCTGCTGACTTGCTAGTCGAAGAACCATCAGAATTAGATGGTGCCAATTTTTGTGCAGGAAGATTTGCCGTTACAGGCTTCCTTGCAGATGCTTTAGGCTGTGTTTTAGGCCCGCTTGCACCTTCAGCATCTTCACTACCTACTATCTTTACACCATCCTTCAAGTTGATGTCAAGGAATCGGTTTTCCCATGGACGTACAGCCATCCATCGTTCCAACCAATTCCAGCCCCAGCTGTTTTTATCTGGCTCAAAGCCAGAGGAAGCAGCAGCTAGGTGTCTTGTTCCTGCTTGCCACTAAAAAAGATACTAATGTCAGATGCAGCCCCATAGGTTGATCATAAACCCCGAGGAGAGTACATAAGAAGCGGCAAGCAAATCACATAAAAAAAAAAACTAAAAAGCAACTTTCTTCGGGGAAAAAAGATTGAATACGAATCTTCTAAATTTTCTTGTCCTTTAAAAGTAGCAAGTATAGCAATTGAATATTCAACTGTCCATAATTCATATTTAAATTGAAGGGTACCTCTAAAAGTAAGTAGTAACCATTTGATTTTCAAAATATGAGATATAGTCATGCACTCAAACTTCCAGCCCCTATAGGCATGCTAGAGGCCTTCCAGAGATCCAATGTTCTAGAGAGTATTGTTGGTATCATGTTTCACACTTTCTACTCTTCTACAAGATAGCATTCTCAAACGCTACCTAACAGACAGCAGCATTTTCATAATTATCATATAATCTATCCAATTGATAAACATCACCAACCAAATCAGGAACATATATCAATGGAGTTACTAGTTGTTACCTGATGAGCCAGAGCATACGCCATAGCCCTTTCCCGCTTAGCAGCAGCCTCCTGCCTCTTGAGCAACTTAGCTTGTATTTGTTCTACAGAACCAACACTATCACACCATCCTTCCTGAACAGATAAACATGCAGCAAACAATAGTCAGGACATCCTTCCTGAAGTAGATTAAGAAGTTCTATTGTTCAAATGCCTTGAGAAAATCCAGACACTAATTTAACTTGTGTTATGCAGTCATACTATATGCAATGTCGATATTCAGAATAGGGTCTGTGTTTGTGTGGTGGTGGTGGGGGGGGGGGG
>PYUH01000120.1:6359333-6371680 GCA_016808085.1 Suaeda aralocaspica | reverse complement strand
CGGGGGGGGGGGGGTGCTGAAGGATCATTTTCCGGGGTGCTGCCCGTTTTTTTTGGGGGCGTGGGCGAGGGGGGTGCCGGGGTGCCGATGATTCTCACACCATTTAGACTCTCCCATTGGCATTCATACCACTGCACTCTCTGCCCATGTTCGTCCTCGACCCCGACCCCCCCCTGGTCTCTGCACGCGGCGCACCAGAACTTCGGTCATCCACAGGTCTGCATCCGATGGATGGAATAACGACCAGTCCCCCTTCTCTTCTGCTGGGATGCGGCGGCGTTGGTGCCCCGGTTAGGCTGCGCTAATAGTCCTGTACTTGAGCGTCATTTGGCGCTTTGTGCTGGGAACCCCCCCTTGGCCTTTGTGTCTTCCCGACTTTTCCCTGAAGATTGCCCTAATCCTAGGGTAGAGCCGGCATCTGGGTTTCTGCTGTTCAGTTGGTTATTCCACGACCTGACTTGATCTTGGCCCTTTAGCTTATTTGATGTGGTTTGCAATCCAAGCTTCATGTTTGCCCCTTCCATCCCCTACCGCCCCAAAAATTTCCTTTCTCGTTTAGGTCTCCATTTCCACTGGGGGGGGGTGCTGAATGATTCATCAAAATTATTAATCTCCAATTGTCATATAATAACACTTATACTATTGAAACATGATTTAAGTCATATGACCCAGCAACACCATGGTCTCTGAATAGGAGAAAAGAACTTCGGTCACAAAGGTCTGAATAAGATGGATTTGAAATAACAGAGCACAGTACCAATTATATTATGATGAGACTGCGGATGATGTTGGTGAACCGGTAGAATTAATGTTAGAGAAGTATGGATTTGGAGGGAACAAAACCTTTGAATTTGTGTCTTACCTAATCTTACATGAAGATTGACATATATCCTTGGAGAGCAAGGAATTGTTGTTTTTGTTTTCTTTGTTTTCATAGACAATTGATATTGATATTGTAACTAAGATCTTTGATTGTGGTTTGTCCAAATCAAAGCTAATTGTTTTCCAAATATAAATCAAAAACCCAAAAATACATTTTACTTTCTAGTTTAGTTTCTAAATTTTCAAGTGAATTTATTTGAATCCTGTGTAACACGTCATATAAACAATAGAGCTGATAATGGTTGATTAATGAATAAAACAATCACCTCAATTTCTCGAACTCGTGCTTCCTGTAAAAGTTGTTGCTGAGCTTTCTGGTGGTCTGTTTGATTCTCTAGGGCCAAGCGCACACGCCTTGCTCGTACCCGAGCTTGAACTCTCACTAAAGCTTGCATACATCGAAGAGTGATTGCAGCTTGCTTTCTCACAGCATGCCCTCTGACAAGTGCTTGGAGTCTTACTAAACCTTTCAATGCTCTCAAAGCTCTTCTAGCCTGGCATGAGCAAACAAAAATCCAAGCTCACCATAAATACTGAGTTTAACTGTTAGGTAGTAAAACACCGGAACGATTAATTCAGTAACAAATAGTACTGTTGGTATAATTAGTTTTAACAATGATAATCCTTTCCATTATTGAACAACTTCTGCAAATTGAATGTTCTTATTTGAATTTTTTTACCATAGGCAAATAGCCACCAAATTAGCAAGTGCTTCAGTTGAACAACCCAGCTATAACAATAAGGGGCCGT
Organism: Suaeda aralocaspica; assembly: GCA_016808085.1. Taxonomy (NCBI): domain Eukaryota; kingdom Viridiplantae; phylum Streptophyta; class Magnoliopsida; order Caryophyllales; family Amaranthaceae; genus Suaeda; species Suaeda aralocaspica. Next base: position 6,370,048 of record PYUH01000120.1, on the reverse strand, counting down.
TTGGTTGGGCAAGGGGAAAGCGAATGGCTTTAGGAATGGGAATGAAGAAGAATGGAAAGGAAATACTTTAGATTTAAGTAGTTGTTTGTTTGTAAAAAAGAAAAGGAATGGAGGCATTATACAACCACCATACCCCCAACCAATCAACCACCCAACACTTAACCCCACCTCCAAAAAAAGTCATCCACCTCACCACCTCTCCTCCCTCGGCCCTCGCCAGCGCGTCGACGCCCTCACCACGTAACCCCATCCTTAAAACCCTAAGTCCTACCCCCGAAGCAAAAACAAGCCATCCCAACCCTAACCTCCTCTAACAACCCTCGAAACACCTCAAATACTAATAGTGGAGTGGTGTTAATGGTTTTCCACCAAGGTGAAGGTGTTAATCATAAGGGAGGGGGCGTTTCAGAGTTTTCGAGAGAGGGGGGTGTTTTCAAGGGTTATTGTTGGGCGGTGGATAGGGTTTCTAGGGTGGAGGGAGGGGCGGCAAGGTGATTCCAGTGGTGGCAGGGTTTTTGGAGGGGAGGAGGGGAAGTTTTTGGGCGGGAGGAGTGGTGTTTTGATGGCAAGGAAAAGGGAAGGGATGCTTATGGTGGGGGAAGAGGTGGCTAGGGTGGCGAGGGAAAGTGGTGGGGTAGATAAGTGTTTTGGTGGTGGAGGCTAGGGATGAATGGTGAGTGGGTATGGTGGTGTAGTGGTTGTGAAGGGAAAGGTAATGGAAAAGTGGAGTAGGGGTAGGGTTTCAATTTGGAGGAGTTTGGGGGAATGGGAATGGATAGAAAGCCTTAACAAACAGCACCAAAAGCAATGAAAGATGTTGATATCCATTCCCTTTGATAACTACCCCCAACCAAGAGGCCCCTAAGTTTCAACTGAGAAGTAAAAGGCTCACTTTCTTATGACCCACAAGCTCTCTTGCCTCTAGAGTCTAGACATACCAGGGTTTTGCATAAAGCTCGTCAAAGACTAATGTCATCATCTATATTCGCCTACAACTCTATAAGGATAACAATAACATCAATTCATGCAGTAATAGGTAATGGTTCAGCACAAAATCATAGACTCATAGCTATAAAAGATTTCTTTTTTGAAGGATAGCTATAAAAGATTTAATGCAAGGATTCTAAATAGAGGTTAAGTCTTGTAAAACACTTCATCCATAAAGATTTCAGTTCTCAATGGTGCCAAGATGATCAATGTAAAAATCAAGACTCGCCGACCACAGAACATTCTTTTGTCACCCATTAATCATTATAAGAAAATTTTATACATGGGAAAGATCACTTCCCATTCTGGACAAGAAACAAAAATAAGAATTCATTAAAGAAGCATGAATCAATTGGTACCAGAAATCCACGAAATGAAGTTTGAATGAGTGTGGCAGCCCAGTCTTCACTCATCTTTCGCTGTTCTTCAGCTTCATATTGTACTTGGATAGAGGTAGAAGGGGAGGCAACAAGGTCAGTAACAGGCCTTGCATTTGCATCCCCAACAAGTTCATTATTTTGGCCTTGTTTGTCTTGAAGTGCATCGTTATCTATCTCAATGGAATGATTTCTGCGATGTCGAGAATTGCGGGCTGCTCTTGATTTCTGCAATATCAATTTATTAGATATAAAGATGAGAGATCAAACTTTAAAACTTGAGAAAGTTGATAGGCCAAATGTGATCCTATAAACAGCATTCAGGTATGAACATATGGCTAACAACAGTATTCATACTAGTTACAAGCCAGGCACCAGCCTTTAGTTACTGACAGATTTGAAATATATATTACCTGCCGATCCCTTTAGGGTGGATTAAATCATCCACCGCCAAAAAATGAAAAATTATCATGATACCTTTAGCTTTCCAACTCAAATTTATTCCATTATGTAATAGATGATGCATCTAGCCGACCCCAAATTAATTTGGGACTAAGGCTTTGTTGTAGTTATTGTTGTTGTTATGTAACAGATGATGCATGCGTCACAGTTGCACTCAAACATCATCACTTAAAACAGATAACATAGATCAAATTCAAATGCAGAAGCCAAGAAACTCCAACGTCAGCTTAATCAGTGAACTTCATAGCTAAATATTGAGAATGTTTTTCTTTTACTCACCACTTTTCCAATATTTTAAACATCCAAGTTTTCATAGGATGAAACATACATTGTTAGAACCTGCGTAATCTTATTCACCAGGATTTAAATTTGATAGTTGATACTTTATAGCAACTTTAGATTCAAAAGAATTAGGGTGAAGAGAATTGGATTTTAACAGTAAGAAATCTATTACCCTCTCCATCTCTTTTTCTCAATCTATATAAAGAAACTACTCGTACAAGAGCCATCCTCTTATATATATTTCCAATGCAGTTACAAAGAAGGTAGGTACATGCAGGCTAAGCTTGACAGATAAAGAGAGAAAAGAGAACAAGAGCTGAAGGGAAAGCACTACATTTTCATCTTTATCCGAGGATGGAGACTTTTCTGATTTTTTTAAACCAACCAGCGCTTTAATCCATTTTCCAGGTACACCCATGCTCAATAGCTGATGATATACTTTTGCCTCACCTGAAATTTAAAACAAGGGTTACTAAGTAGCTCATCGCAAAATAGCGTCACATACAAGCTAGCATTTGACAGCCTTATGAACAATTTCTGTACACAACAAAAAAGAGCAAAACAGCTATTAGAATCAAGCCCTGAAAACCAAACAAAGAAAGAGATTGTAATATCAAGTACAACAGCTCTTGCCTCACCTATAATTTAAAACAAAGGTCACTAAGTTTTTCAACTGAAAATAATCATAGACAAGATACCACTTGACAGCCTTACAGACAATCTATCTCTATCTATACACAACAAAAGTAAGCACAAGAGCTGTTAGAATCAAGCCCTGAAAACTAAACAAATAGGAATATTGTAATATCAAGTAGGGCAACATTGAAGAAAAGACATTCAATACGACCATAATGAAAAAGGGGAGGGGCTATGGAGCCAAGGTTGAATTCAGCAATTCACTCTGCGTGTGCCCTTTGGGATAGGCAAACTGATTAAGGACCTCTGATATATGTTAGTGTAAGCTTAAACAATCAACACAAAGTCTTAAGCCATGTTCTCTTTAACTTATTTCATGAGCATAGTACATTGATGTTAGATTCATATCAAGATAACCCGTGTGAATACTTCTTGGTTCCTACGGAGTATAAAATTTCGCATTACAATATTGTTAAGTACTCAAGTTCAACCACACCAAGAGAAAAAGGAACTTATAACATAATCACGCCTTGAAATTAAGAACCAGTTCAGTTCACCATATTTTTATGCATAATAGCGAACACAACTTACACGACTATGTCTTCCTCGATGTTTCTCACAATCTCATTTCCAAAATTCATAAAAAAATAAAGACAGTAAAGCTCTTACTTACATATTGCATTTGTAATAACACTTGAAATTCCTAGTACTCTAACAAAAACTTTAAAGAAACTTACTCATTGGGAACACATAAACACATTAATTAACGAACTCAATCAAGAATAACCCTATCTTCAGACAGGCATGCTGTGCAAACAGCAAAGACATTAATAAGAGCTTCGAGAAAGAAGGAAGCTCAAGTGAAAACCGCTGCACGGACGCAAGAATGGGTTGCTCCCAGTGCCATGATTTCAGGCAGCAGAAAATACAACTCTTCTTCAAAGTAACAAAACACAATGCAGTAGACATTGTATCAGTTAGTTAATCATGGCAAAAAACAGTTGCTCATTTTGCCATGATTTCAACTTTTCAAGAGCAACAAAACATGTAACAATTCTTCACATCATCATATTGCAAAAGAGTAAGCAATTATCACAAAGTGACAATCTTAACTCAAAACAAATTTATATAATCAACATCAAAATACCTTCAACACACATATTATCACAAACTTCACTAAAATTTCAATATTATACTCATATATTGCTCCATAATTCCACTCTCTAGTGACGCATAATGCTCCACATTTTACAAATAACCCAATTTCAAACTTAATCAAGTAATAACAACATCAAAAATCCATTATTAATCATAAACCAATTTTAGAAAGAAAAAAAAAAGGATATATTACAAGAACACACAAAATCATCATTATAATACATAGATCAACACTCAACAGATCCAAGACTAAAGTGTAAACATAAAAATGAAACAAACAATTCAAATCAACCTTAAAAACAGTTCATCATACAAATATGTACCAAATTAAACAACAAACTCAATAATCTAAAAAAGAATTAACAATAATAATAATAATAATAAATAAGTTAAAAAAAAAAAACTAAACACCCACCTGAAAAAAATCGAAACTTGAAGTGAAAGAGTGATTGAATAGACCTTTTCAGCTGAAATAATCAAGTGGGTATTTTAATTTTAATTTTAATTTTAATTTTTTTTTTTTTTTTTTTTTTTGTTTGCAAAAATTAAAACATCAATAGTACAGAAAATTCTCTGTCTAAGATACCAATAAGTCAATCATTAGTTCATTCTCTCACTTCTTAATCTTCTTCTTCTACTATTCCTTTATACTATAATAATTTTTTTATAAAAAAAAAAAAAGAGAGAAATGATATTGTGACACTTTCATAAACCCCAAGAAAGCCCAAAAAAGGAGGAGGTAACAAACAACAGCACAACAAAACGACGTCGTTTGGTAAAGGGGGGAAAATAGGAGTTTAGGGGTTTGTTAGAAAGAAGATGAGAAGTCACTATCAAAAAGGCATGCAACCAAAGAGTCAATCACGGGTTTCAATGAAAATCACTTGAAGATTACAATTTTTTTTTTTCAGATTTAATTTTTAATAAAATAAATAAATAAATTACTGAGTTTTGATTGAGTGAGTGAGTGAGTGAGTGAGTGAGTGAGTATATTTGGAAGAATTCACCATATTATTGTTTGTTTGGTTTTGGGGGGAAATGTTTTTATTCACCGTTTTGTAGGTGAAAGTTTGTTTTTTTACTGTACCAAATTGAGTTAAGTTTGTTAGGAGGAGAGAGGATTTTGAATGTAGCACCTAGGAATTTACTGTGTATTTACTATGCTGCCAAATGTGGGGATCTACTTTGTACTTGGGTAATTTTGTGAAACATTGATGCTACTAGAGTTAAGAGCAATAGGATATGTAGTTTGAGGCTTTGCGCTCTTTGAACTAGTTGGATCAGGCTGTTTCCGGATTGGATTGGTTATGAGTTTTAAGTTTTTTTTATTATTGACGGATTCAATTATTTTATTATAGTTGCATATGTTACTCACTATTTGGAAAAAAGTTAAAGTAAAAAAAATAATATGAGTAAACAATGAAAGTGTTTCGACATTTTCTTCATTTTTAAAATCTAATTCATTTGTTTACGCCTCTTAGCCTCAAAAATTTAGCTTTGTAAAATTATGAAGAAAAGACAAGTGTCAAAGTGAGAGACATTTCTCGAAAATTATAAACGAGTTCCAAAGAGCGACAACTCAAAGAGAGAAATTGTAATCTTTTTTCCTTATGGAATTTTGTAAACTAAGATTATGAATTGCTCTCTTTTAAAAAAGAAAAAAAAAAAAATGTTGTCTAATTGTTTATACTACCCTTGCTTTCAATTTTGAGTTCTTCTTCCCACCCCCCACCTACCCACCCTCCTGTTTTGGCTTAGGATTACAATGTTTGTTTCGATCTAAATTCAATTGTTTGTTATTACACATGTTCTTATTTGGGCTAGTGTTTGTTTTAGTTTTGGGTAACGGTTAATAGGCCTATGTGATGTTTTGGTGTAATGAGTTGATAAGTCAAAAAAAGTTTGAAACAACTACGAAAAATTGTTGGATTTTAAGGAGGAGACAACAAGCAAAGAGACATGCTACAAAATAGAGTCAAGGAAGAGAGTAAAAAAGAGGTTTTGTCCATAGAAGCAATTCATTTTTGCTGTTTGATCGAGACTCCAACTGGAGCAATTTTTCATGTTTTGCTCTTTATGCTGGTGATATCCATTTTGGCCTAATATCTACATAGTTGCGTTGATGTGCTTATTATTTATGTTAATGGAAAATAATTTGTTCCAAACTTTTTCTTTGATATTGTAAAACATGTGACATTGTTTAGAGAAGAATATTTTTTTTACCCATTAATTATAATTATTATTTTTTAGGAAAAATTGTCACTTACCACATTTTATAAATTTTTTGTTCAGATACCACCTTTTAAAAAGCTTGTGGATTACCACCTTAGTTTTTTTTTTTCTCGCAAATCAAGACCTCTGCTCAAAAAATATGTTTGACCATGGGATCCTTCGACTCCCTAATTGCACTCTAATGTGTTTCCCTCCAAATTAGGCTTGTAGATTTGTGACACGACCCGCCAACACGACACGAGCACGACCAGTTACTAAAGGGTTTTTGTTCAGATACCACCTTTTAAAAAGCTTGTGGATTACCACCTTAGTTTTTTTTTTTCTCGCAAATCAAGACCTCTGCTCAAAAAATATGTTTGACCATGGGATCCTTCGACTCCCTAATTGCACTCTAATGTGTTTCCCTCCAAATTAGGCTTGTAGATTTGTGACACGACCCGCCAACACGACACGAGCACGACCAGTTACTAAAGGGTTTGGGTCAAGGAATATAACCCGTTAAATTACACGGGTTGACACGACACAACCCATTTAATAAACATGTCGGGTTAGGGTTGAAGGGGTGCAACCCGTTTCAGTAAATAGGTCGACACGATACGACACAATTCCACCTAATTTTTTACTTTAGTATGTAAAAAATGACATGACTCGCTAACTCAACACGAAATCGACCCGTTATTAACAGGTTTCGGTTAAGGGTATTGACCCATTTAAGTACATGGGTTGGCACGACACGACTCGTTTATTAAACATGTCGGGTTAGGATTGGGGTAATTCAACCCGTTTAATTGAGTGACAGGACACGGAAATGACACGACATGACACAATTTACAGGTCTACTCCATATTAACTAAGGTACTTTCTGTAACTTGATTTTTCTTCCTTCTAAAACGCTTCCCTTCTATTTCAACTTCTGATTTACTTTCCTTCATTCCCTCTAATTAACCTGTATTCAAGGGAAAATAAGTTCTAGAGAAGAAGGGCAAAAAAAAAGAACGAGAGAATAAGATTGAGAACGGAAAAAAAGTTGTAGAATAGTAAATGAAAAGTAAATGGGATTAATTGATGAAATTAGCTACCAAATAATTAAACTGAGAAAATAATGATTGATTGATGCTTTATTAAATGGGTATGGGGGTGATCCCTCATGCTATATTGTGCTCCCGTGGAAATGTGGAGAGGTTTTGTGTTGTTGGGGCATAATGCAAGGGGGAAGTTTAAATTAGGGGTGCAATTAGCGAAAAAAAAAACACTAACATCACCTATTACTAACTGAGTCAAAGGGAAATTTTGGTGGTCAAAGGTGTTTTCTGACCTGACGTCTTGATTTGCAATTTTTTTTTTTTATTCAAGGTGGTAATCCACAAGTATTTTTGTAAGAGGTGGTAAGTGGAAAAAACGTTTCTAAAAGATGGTAAGTGACAATTTTTAGTTGGATAAACATGTTTATAGTAAAAATAATAACGTTAAACAAGCATTAATTATATCGTGAACATGTATGATTTTAATTTGAATTCTCAAATGAATATCATTTAAGAAAAGTATTTAATGCTTATTTAACAGCCCGAGAGTGTTCGTTAGCAAGATCGTTATTATTATTATTTTATTATTATTATTATTATTACTCCGGGTATTATTATTATTATTATTATTATTATTATTATTATATGACACAACTAAAACAAGTCAATCATTAATTACTTGTTTGCGCTAAAACAAGTCCTTATTTAGTTGCGCCAAAACAAACTGCCATAAAATATAGTGAAATTACTTGTATAATATTATTGGGGTAATCTTTTCATCGAATTTTTTCCCTAATAAGTTCCAATCCAATCCATTTATATCTCGTCCAATGCATTCGATCTATTCTTATCCAATCCAATCCCGTCTTATTTCATTCAACTTTTCTAATACAATCCATTCTAAACAAATCCAATCATTAGGGGTGTGCAATAGCCGAATGTGCGGATACCCGACTTCCCGGGCAATGTATTTTATTACCCAAGCCCTACCTAAAAATTCCGGGTACCCGAAATAATCGGGTTGGGTAAGCGGGTACCCGCAACTTCATTTTTTTCCCACTTAAGATATAAATAAAGCATAATTGTATAAATTATAATTAAACGAAAAAATTAATATTGTGATTAGCATAATTGCATTAACCTCTAAACCAATGTAATGGATGTAGATGAACAAAAATAAATAAATAAAATATGAAAAGCAAAAAATAACTGATAAACAAATCATAAAAAGACAAAGCAACACCGAAAAGAATCACAAACAAAGAAAATATTACAAAAATAAGAAAGAGGTAGTGGCTAGTTAGAGTATAACAATGAAAAAGAAATATAGTAGATTTTGGAGTTGTGGTAAAAAAAAATTCAATTCAAAACTAAAAAGAGAAAAAAATTTGAAAAACATAAAAGTAAAAAAAAATGAAGCGGGTACCGGGTACCCGGCGCACCAAAATTTGGTGCTTGTACCGTCCCGAAATATATCGGGTACCCGGTTCGCAAAATCTATTTTTGCTATAAAAATTACCCGATTTTAAGGAGCGGATAGTGCGGGTAACGGGCCGGGTATTTCCGGTCGAGTTTTTGGGCACACCCCTACCAATCATGCCTTATCCATTAATTCCAATTCAATCCATTCATTAACACACCCTATATATACATGTTTGGAAATTAAATTGTTTTGCATCATTTCCCTCTTGTGCAATAAATCTTGTCGATCTTTCTTCACTTTTCTCCTCAAAATTTGCGCCGATAATCAATGATGCAAAGAAATTTAAAGCTTGTACTTCGTAATTTCCAATGAAATTAATTTAATTTTTCCTCTATTTCACGATAATGGTTACAATTTCTATTTAAGGTGTTTTCTTTTTGTTGATTACGATTAGAATCTTACCATATACTAACTTATTTTCTTTTTTAGTTACAACAATTGAATATTTTTTGTGAGAGATTAAATATTCAATTGTTGCAACTAAAAAAAACGGAGGGAGTATATAAACTATTATTATTGGTTCTTAATTGTAACCACTTATTATTACAAGTTTATGGTCGAATTTTACTTGATTTTGATTGGCTAAATCAAATAAAAAATTGCATTAGTTATTTTGAACACTAATTGAGGTACTAAAACCATCCTTTTGAATTAAAAAGATTAATATTGTATAACCGATTGTATCTTTTTAGGTACAAAGGAAGGGCCAAATTTTGTTCATTAGTTTCGAAATGAGCTAAAAATTAATTAGCTTCAAAACAAACGAATAAAAAAAAAATTGTCTCGTTAATATTAACCCCACTATCTACTTATCTAAACAACTACGTGAAATTTCAAATGTAAGGCATTTCGGACAACGTCGGCGCGCCACGTAAGCCCCTACCTTTCGCCAACATAGTGCCACATGTATAAACTCTCTTCAACTTTGCGCCACGTATATATGCAATTACTTATACAATATATCCCAAAACATATAATAGCAAAAAGAATTGAACCCATGATATCTCTTATGTCATGCAAGTTTATTACCAACTCAACCAAATGTTTTTATTATCATATACATTTTTTTTCTTAAATAAATATGTATTATTGTTCTCAAACAATGCTTTATTTATCGTTCTCATCAATTTAATAGCCATAAACTACCAATGACACGTTGAACATATACGATATTAAGAAAACCGTAAAAAAACAAGCAAGCAATGATAGCCTTATAAAATAAAGACATGATTATCATTCTTACATTCACCTCTTTCAATAATAACAATCAGCTTGCAATAATTTTTTTACAGTACTAACATTTCAAATCGTGCATTGTATGAAGTTAGACATAGACTCCGAAATACTTTACACATGTAGTATTATATTTCGTTTTATAACTTCAACAACTGTTGTATTGTTATTTTAACATTATATTTTGAACAAATGATGACTTACATAAAGCACATTGACAAAAAAAAAAATTAAAAAGTAGAAACGAAGTACATGATCTGTAGGCAACGCCCAATCCTGTTCACTAGTTCAAATTTAAGAATTAATTAATTCAACATCCCGACTCGTAACAAAGTCGAGTTAATCACAAAAGCGCATCAAGACGTTAAGGGCCAACAACTAACTTCACAAACTAACAAACACAAGCCCTCCTAATACCTTTTATTCTCACTCCATATTTTGAAAAACTATTCATTAGATCATCCATCTTCGATATATTTTCTTTTGCATTTTTAATTTCAAAAACTTTTATTATACCCACACTTAATTTTAATTAAAATTTTCTAATAAAATTACAATATTAAAAGTTTAATTATTAAAATTCCGTTAAAATCGTGCAGAACTCAAACACTAAAGTAATGTTAATGAACAATATCATTAATTTTTCCAATATTGACAATGTTCCACTACCAAAAAGGCAATCAAATAACCCATGAAATAAATTGAGGAAAATTCCTCACATCTCCAAGTAATTAAGGTGAAAACAAGTAGGAAAGAAAGAAGGAAAGATCTAGTCATCTACTAAGAACAAAGCCCAAAATTACAAATTTAATTTTTATTATTTCAAAAAAAAAAAAAAAAAAA